>JABFPJ010000495.1:0-39914 GCA_022817425.1 Gryon sp. ZL-2020 | reverse complement strand
ATTTTAATTCTAAAATAACTACTTTTATTGTTAAATACTCTTACCAATTTCAATGCTACATCGATTACATTTCTATGGCAATTTCAAAATAAAAATGCTTCAAATAACTACTTTTGAATTCATTCAAAACATTTGTTGACAAATTGTTTCAATGCGAGTCAATGTGTTCAAAAACTGTCGCAACAATGTGTTTTGCGCACACCATTCTGCGCACCACTCATATAACTTATGAATGCAATTGTAAAGTTGAAACTTGAATTTTCAATTGCGACTTGAATTTTCAAGTAAAGGATTTGATTATAAAACACAGATTTAAAGTTATAACTTTAAAATAAATGTAATATACGTCCATTCTAAAGTCGAACTTTAAAATTACAGCATATATACTTGCATTTTAAATTACAACTTCAAAACTGAAGCATATATGCTAGAAAACATGGTTGAAAAATAAACTATCTTTTTTACAGTGTAGTTAAACTTTGTATATTTATCTTATAAAAAAACTGTCTTCAACTAAAAATGCAGGTACCATAGTTATTATTGGTAAAACCAGTAAAAAATGTACATATTAATTCAGAAAGTAATTGAAAAATAATTGAATTTTTAATGAACCATTACTTGTAAGTAAAATTAAATTATAAATCCAAAGTTAGCAAAAGTAAGATCATAAATAGAATTATTTAATTATTCGACTCTACAACTTGCTAAATAATAAAAAAAGTATTCAATTATTTTAAAAATTTATAATATTTTTCCAATTTTTAATACATAATATAAGTAATTGTTTAAGATTTTTATTAATAAGATTTTTTGTTAATTGCATATTCTGATGCAGTTTAAAGTGTCCATTTTCCAATTATAAGTCAATTAAAAATATTATCTTCGTACATGTTTTTAACTATATCTTGTATAAGTACAACATTAAACCTTAATCTCGATTATCTCGAAAACTTTTTTCAATTTTTTTTTCAACTTAAAAATATCAGAGCCAGAAAACATACATTTCTGGAATTATTTTATTAAATATATATACGGTTTTTCAAATGTTATTAATTTTTTAATTTCTTTATTTTATTTGGCATACATATGGCCATACCTTGAGAATAGTATGCCAACTGTGTTACATTTGTTTGGTATACCAATGCCATCTTTTTGCAATTTTTTTCATATCGTGCTATTCCCAAATTTTTGTCTTTCTTTCCCAAATTCATACCTGTCTTGTGCCACGCATCTTTCAATCGTTTGCCTTCTTTTTGCCATATTTTTTCACGATCACAACAAATTATTTGAGATAAGTAAGACTGCCAATTTCAGATTTTATTTATCTGCAATTTTATCAAAAAGTTTTCAAACCGTCTTTTCAAAAATATTTCATTAACTTTGCATTACATTGTTTAAGTTTAAAAAGATGCAGATTGCATAAAACGAATTGTTACAAAGATTTAACTCTGTATAGCGTAACGAGCGCATTGCTTGCAGTCGATATTGAGAAACAGCTGGCACTGGTATGAGTGTGTATCGTGCGTTCCAAGCTACTTTGAATGTAGCAATAGGGGCAGTAGTATTAACTAATCTACTGCTTACAGTTTACATATGTCTATGTGTATACGAATCCGTTTGTCTTTATGTGTGCGCCACTACTTGTGTTGAAGAGAATCGCAAAATATCATTGTATAAACGCGCTTATACACACGCTTAAGAGAATGTACGTATATTTGTGTGTATGTCGGTCCATCTATATGTGTACGATGAGACACGGAGAAAATTGTGTACCAGATATATGAGTATGCCTGTACGTATGTGCAAAGGATGATGAAAACATCACTGTACACACAGTTATGTACATACATAACATGAGATAAAGTATAATTCGTGGACATGCGAAGAGAAAAAGTACAATGCACACTGAAATGTATAAATGTACCTATGGGAAAATAAACATACATCGAGTGTTTTCTTTATCGTGTTTGCAAGATGTTTTTTCCAGAATTGTATAAAGTTCATAAAAGAAAGCGGACTACATTTTTCTAACTACTCTCATTGCAATATCGCAATTCTTTCTCTCCAATCTTATTATCAGTGCCATATCGCAATTCACTTAAAATCGGTTTTGGTTATAAGAACTAAAAATTGGTTACCACAAACAAATTATTTTTTAAATATATGACTAAACGAATTTTTAGTTATTAAAACAAAAAACTTTAGTTACACTAATTTGTAATACACAAATATTTTTGGTTATGTAAACTAAAATTGGCATAACTAAAAAATTTAATTATATTTATTTGTTCAATCCAATAAAAAAAATTATGGCATTAACAAAGTTATTTAAGTTCTTGAATTAACAAAATTTCTTATAGAAAAAATAAAAAAAAATAAAAATTTATTTTAGAAAGTTCTGCAGATAAAATGTATTTATCATTAGACATTTTGATTTACAAGTCTTCAAGTATACGCACATTACCATATGTATTTTTTATAAATTGTGCAAATTAAAGGATTTCAATTTATTCACAATAATTTGATTATATTAATAATTATCTGATGATTTACTTGCAAACAAAGATGATTAACACGAGTGTGTATGTGAGTGTGTGTGTATTCGTTTGTCTGGTTGTATATTCGATGACATACAGGAGGAATGCAGAACAGCTGGACGATTCGAATAGGAAAGTACTCAGCGGTCGATCGTATCGCCTAATGAGCTTCTGTTTCGTATCGTGTCGCTGCAATAATGCGATGTTCCTGCCATTACAAAGTTGGTGCATCCGATTCAATAAAGCGTGCATCCTCTTCGTAGCGCGTAATTGCGTTTATGCCAATGAATCGCACCAGTGCCTACGATTATCAATTGAAAAAGCACGATCGATGAATCAAATTCAATTAACTTCGATTAAAAAAAACCCTCTCCCTTTTTGCTACTATTGCTCCTTTTTAAAATATAACTCCGTCTCACTTCAACAATGTTTATGAAATGAAGTCAAAATTTAAGCAATTTATCAACGCTATGATTATCGCTTTTTTCGGCCGCACTTTAATTAAACAAAAAGTTGACATTTTTCATTCGACTTAGCTGTAGCTTTTTTTAGAAAAGAAATCCAGAAAATAACATTTTCCATGTTTGACTATTTGCAATCTTTTCTCCTTGTTTTGTGTGTCCAAGTTTTAGCTTTGTTTAGTTTAGTTTTTACTAAAATAGTAAATAAAGAATAAGAGTTTTTTTGATGTCTTATGAAACAAATAAATTACATGATATTTGGTTAACAAAGGCAGTTAAAATACATTTGCAAAATGTATATATTTGTCAAAATATACAAAACGTTAGTGTCTTTGGAATAGATGAATAAACAATAGTAACGCAAGATGGGCGGAAGAGCAGTGCGTCATTTTTTATATGCTGCCGCAGTACTACGATAAATTGCACGGTGTAAGGTCGTTTGGCTGTTTTACGACACAGAGCAAGATTTTTTGAAATTTATTCGGTATTCTGGCTATTTTTGCACCAAGTTTCCTTTAGATTTCGCCAAAAGTACAAAGTTTCTCGAGACACCGTTAACAAAAAAAGTGAGAGAAATATTCAAGATAATCTGCTTGAAGATATTTCCTGCAAACCGCTGTGGAGAGACAAGAATTATAGACTCGGGTCGTATCCTAAGGGAATCGTAGTTCCTTTAGTCAACGCCGTTGCCAAAAGATCCTTAACATATGTATATTTCCTTAAAAGATCATTTGTCTTCAAATAAGTTGCATAAATTATGATCTAATGAACTAGTTTAGACATTAGATTTGTCCAAAGTTATAATATGTCTTTTAAATTTCATATCAATTTTAATCTCTGTAACATTTGAAAGGTACTCAAAAATACGAAGTATAATAGACATACATTTGATGAAGATTGATGTTTTACAAATTGAAATATAAATAACTAAATTTACACAGTGCAAAATTTTTTTTATTTATACTAACAAAATGTTTAAAAAATATTAGAGACGTATACATTTTTATAAATTATCTTGCGTGACATGTAAATTGTGTTTGAATGATTTTGGCTTTCCAAAAAAATGCACTTCTCAAATTGGTGTGTCTTCTTTTGGAAACAAAACTAGTATCAAAATTTTGTCCCTGTGACAGCTACAAATGGTAATGTAACGTTCACATATAAAGTGAATTTTAATTGCATAAAAACGAATGAACGTGAAAATTTCATTTTGTTTCCGAACGAAGTAAGTGAATTTTCAAATACATACGTTAATTACTGACGTCTATATTTTAATTAAAACACAAAAATACAACCCTTTTAAACTGATCAATGTTGCTAATCAAAAGTATAAAGCTTGGGAAATCGATAAACAAAATGAAAGTTCAATTTAAATTTTGACAGATACTTATAGTAACAGTAAATGTATGTTTTTCGAAAAAATAAGTTCCGAAAAAATAAATTATTTTAACCAGCCATATTGAGAAGATAAAAAAATAATCAATAATTCATGTAGGTACAATATAAATTTGTAAAAAACTGTTGGTTATTACGGATACAAGTTTTGTAGAAAAGCATTTACGGGCTTTGTAATGTAATAATGATCACGATAACACGTGTTGTCGTCATTTAACAGTGTCACAAATCCTTTATCTTTCAGACGAAGTTTTTTTATAAGCGACAGTGATGGACGTAAGGATGTTGGTTAGAAAACGGAATATGACTGCAATGGTGAGACATTCACTTGAGTAGAAGCAGCCTAATGCTATGGAAATTGGATGTCGAGAGAAAACACAACGACAGATCTAGTGTTTTATACTAAAGGGGATGAGTTGCCACGTTTATTTGTAACCAAATACGTGTGTTTGAATCTACGGAAAATTAATATTTTACTGGGGAATATGATAACGAATAATATATAAATATAATGACATGAAATTTATCTTAAACATAAAAGTGAAAATATATTTGCGTTATTATGTAAAATTAATCACGAAGGACAAAAAAGATGTACAATTAGCTTTATAATTACTATATTTATTGATTGTAATTGTTCATTTAATTTATTGTGTAATATCATCAATTATACAAATGTATTTTCAGCACTTGTGCAGTATTTTCCGCACTAGTGCGGAAAATCACCACTTTCCGTACTGTCCCGCGTGCAGAAAAATGTCGTTTTCCACACGGGTGCAAGCACCCTAGTACAAAAATATACTATTTTCTCTTTTTATCGCTTTAAAAAAGGCTTGTGTTTTTACTGGTCAACAATTGCATAAGAAAATGACATAAATGTTCTTCCTCCGGAGAAATTAGTGAGTAAATCTTGAGAACATAAAATAGCGAACAAATCATAAAAAACGGCAAAAAGTGGCTAGATTTTTACAGCACACGTTCCACACATTTTGCTGTTCCTTGCTCGTTTGAACAGTCGTTTTCTTCGTGTCTTCGATGCTTCTGTTTTCTTCTTTTAACGTGGCATTGCTTTAGATGCGACACATTACCGCTTGCAATAGGATTTTTTACTATCACAATTCGTTATACATTTTATGTTTCCTTTCTCCATAAAGAAAGATTCTCAAATAAACCAGCTGTACAGAAATAAAATGCACTCGCTTTTCGGTTATCTTCAATGACAATCTCATTGTTTTGGATTAATATATTATACGTGATATCTGTATATTAAAAGTATAAGAAAATGAAGGAAGGAAAAAATAATCTACCAGGCACAGTAAAGTATCCTAGATTTATTTGAATTAGGAGCCTTCAGAATCGCTGATCAATTGGGCGTAAAGAATGCGTCGCAAACTCATGGGGTCGCGCCGTCGAAAGCGCAAAAGAAAGCCGGACAGGGACATCTATATGACTGTTTTATGTAAGCCAAGGATCTTTGCTCGAAAGAGTCCGGTAAGCCCAGGCAGAAGGCTAGTAAATTCCCGGACTATTCACTGGCCATGAATCAGCACGAAACGGGCAGAATTTCCGCGCGCAGAGCAAACTTTCAGTGATACCGGTATTGCGGGAAATTCGATGGGATTTTCGGAATTTTCGACTGAGCTTGCAGATATTTTGATTGGGTTTTCTCATATTGATGATAGGAATTGAATCCCTTACTGTTTGTGGATTGAATTTTTGTTGTTCGTAAATATACTTAAAAGATTTGTCAATGTATTTTCCACATTTTATCATTTTATTGAAAACTTTAATGAATAGTTTTGTTTTCGCAAGTTTAGTACTTTGATCAAATAAATAATCTCTTGTTACTCTCTTGATATAAAATATTAATTAAAACATCCATTATTAAATATTTTTAGAAAAGAAAGAACGTTGATTTCATTTAATTGTGTTACCGTAAAAATAAATCTCTGCATCTTAAATAAAAAAAGGATCAAATTAATAGCTCCAAAAATAGCGAATAAACTTTGATGGCAATGTTCCACGACTCGAGTGGAATGTACGCGTGGCGCCAAGACGAAAAGTCTTTTCTGGTTTCTTCACATTGGCTTTGAGCTTGAATAGTCAAACATTCGTGTGCGCCAGAGGAAATTTTGCTTCCAATCAGAGTGGCTCGCAGAGTAAGGACAATGATTTGGCTGGGTGAGCAGAGGCACGAAAAACAAGTCGCCAAAAATAAGAGACGACTAAAAAAGAAGTATTCACGTAAAAAACTACCACACAAACATATATATTACTTACACATATACCTCATACATATACAAATTCAGTGTCAAAGCATTCTTTTGCGAACGTTTGACATAATTAAAACTTTTCTACTTTACGCGCTGAATTTATCTTTGTTTGACGACCTCTTTTTCTATTCTTCTCGATATTTATTCGCAGTATTTATACATTATTCATTCGAGCACTTTTAATTTAATTAATTTCCAAAATGTGTTAACGGTGAAAGGATTTTCCGTCGACGGACAGACGCCTCATTGAAAATGTATTTCAACGCTCGTTTACTTCATTATCCGCCAGCTAGGAGATTAAAGAAAAAACCGTCGAAAATTCGTAAACAGACTGGAGCGAAAGTCCGACAAAAAGTATGAGTACAATTTCGTGAACTCGCCTTTCACCTTTGTTCCCTTTCACTTGATCTTGAATCGCCTTTGCCTTCTTCGGAATCGTTTTAATTAAACAACGAATACTGTTTCATGAGAGATTTTCCTTCGACTACGAATTTCCGTTTGTGGTCTACGCTCCGTTTAGTTGATAATCTTACTGCATCTTTTGATAAACGGCCGGGCTACAATGACGATTTTTACTTTACTGTTTCTTACTGTCTTTACTATCTCAATGTGTTTTTTACTTTTATTTTTTGGTATTACCGTTACTTTAGAGAAATCGTTTAATATTGCCACAGATAAGCGCATAGTTAGCGAAAGATGAAGATTTATGGTAAACGGAATCGCATCATTATTCGCAAACGATGCGCGTAACGAAAAACGCAATTATTCATATATAACATTACTGGCTTTTAGGAAAAAAGTTTTACATTAATTTTATTACTTTGTGACTTTTATTTTTTTATACTTCAAATAATGTTTGTAACAGGTTTAATGTGGTAAGCTCCATATCAATTTATCATTGCCAATTCGCTAATAATTGTCCAACGTTTAAACTGTTAATGTTCAAATTACACGCAAGATAATAGTTTAGAAAACGTTCCCTAGGAGAAAAAGAAGTCTGGATATAGTATGGATGCAATCTGGATACACTTTGCCAGACTATATCCAGACTAATTTTTCCACGCGGGTTATTATAGTTCCAATCTAATCAATTTTTAAAATCATTTTTTAAACAAATTAAAAAAAATAAAATTAAAAATTTTTATTTTATTTAACAAAACAAATATAACTTGTTTATGTTCCTAATGAATTAAATAAATAATATTAATTTATTCTTAACAAAACAAATATAACTTGTTTATGTTCCTAATGAATTAAATAAATAATATTAATTTATTCTTAGTAGCTTTAACGATTATGGAAAATATCCCAGTAAAGATCGATCAGACTGCAATGTGGATGTAACGTAAGGCAATGATATGGGCCTGATCAGGCGATGTCGCCTTATCAGGCCCATATCAATACCATATACGCTAAGAAAAAGTTAAGCAGTGTGTACACAGTAAAAAATATTCAAATATTTACACCATTTCGTGTAAAAATAATGTCTAAAAAGTGATAATTGTACACCGATTGGTGTACCAACAGCCAATCATAATTATACTTTAGATATATTTACACCTTTGGGTGTAAAAAATTACACCGAAATTTTTACACTTTTACACTGGCACGAGTTTTTTTAAAAAATTACACAATAAACTTACTGTGTAATCGGTAAATATCAACTTTTCTAATAATAATGATTAATATTGAATAATGCTTGATAAATGATTGATTGTTATATAAATATTAAACAGTGATTTTAAAGAATGTATAAATGACAAAACATTTGATCATAATCATAAAAACTAAAATTAAAAAATTAAATAAAAAGTGTCTGATAGATGTTTATTTAAATGTTTTGTTTTTAATTGTTTATTAAAAATGAAACATTAAAGAGAGCGCGTGAAGTACGCAAAATATCTGGTATTATATAAAAGAATCACTTTTATCAGTGATTTAATAAGCAATATAATCAAGAGACTCGGTAGTGTCTCTGACCAATGTAACATTCCTTCTATAATTTAACTGTATAATTAACATTTTTATTATACTATATTATATTGTGTACATTATTTTATAATACTTTTTTACCATTATGTCGAGTTTTTTTCAAATTCATAAATAATTTTTATTTCATTCTTCATTTACCGTGAAATGCATAAATATTATATCAAACAATATTTATTCGACATCAATTTCATATTTTTTTCGACATGAATTTCATATTTTTTTCATTATAATTATAATTCATAAAGTTGAACGACCTTGTGTTTCTTATTGTAGTATAAGAATGATACTAATGAAAAAAGTAATAAAATGTCAATTTCTTGTACAAAATTACTGTTTAAAAGTTACTATATGGAATACATAGATACTGTCACCTTTTACATGAACTAAGGATACTTGAAGTTGTCGATATATGTGCACCAGTGCAACGTAAATTCATATTGGCAACGCGTCTTCTAACGGCATCATATCGTTTTGCAACTTTGAAAACATTGAATTTTGCTGTTGCGAATGGATCTTCTCAGAATACTTCATAGCACAAACCTTCTTCAGCCAAGTTTCTATTGAGTTTCCCAGTTAGAGACTTGTACAGGATTGTTTGCGTAAGATCAAAATCATTTTTATCATAAATATTCCAAGACAGTTTACGATATTTTTATTGGTCAAATAAATTGTTTCTTGACAACAGAATACACATTTTTTTATTTCACTGTATAATTTTTATGTGAATTATTATAAAAAATCTACAAGAATATAATATTTATAGGAATTGTATAAACCAAAGATTCGTGATTGCTACAGATTATTAAATGTAAATGAGAATGTCAAATTGTTTAGTTATTAATGTATAAAAAATGTTGAAAGGATCGAATTCTACTAGTGTTATAAAAAGTCTTGTAAAAGGTTTTCGTAAGACCAACAACGATCAATTTTTTATCAAATAATGTTCATCAAACGTAAATTTCGCGCTCGTTATTTTGTACGTCGCCACGGCGAGTCAGTAATTGAATGCTGTAAATCAAAATACTTTGAACATCGGAGAAAAAAATGTAGTTGCGTCGACAAAATGTACATTATAGATTTACATATAGAACTATGACATGTATAGAAATAACCTCAAACAATATTCATTTAACAATATACACTGAGCGAAATTTTCTTACAAATATTAACACCACACTTAAGAAAATAACTCATTAAAAATTACTATGTATCCGAGTAAACTGGTGACGGTAATGTCGTTTTCGTGATAATTGATAGATTTTGATTAAAATTTGCTTAATTTTGATGCATTTTTACTAAATTAATAGTAATTTTTACAAATATTTGATGAATTTTTACTAAGTCTCATTGTAAATATTAAGTGAAAGTAAATTTCAATTTTTTTTATAATGTTAAAATTATAAAAAAACTACTAAGTCAAAAAGTAAAATTTACTAAATGCATTTACCATCACAAGTTTACTCGGATACATAATACAGTAATTTTTAATGAGTTATTTCTTTACGTGCACTGATTATAAAATGAATGCATAAGACAATGCAAACAATTTGTTGTAGCATGCACTGAGCCAAAAAATAAATAAAAAATATTGTGAAAATATCATTAAATTTACCGTGTTGCTTGGTAAACATCAGTAATAATAAGTAAACATTAAAACTTACGTTTCTTCCGGTTTATTTTAAGGAACTTTTAAATGTAAAATCAGTTCCAAAACAAAACAAATTTTACCTTACCAGTAGGGAATAATTTATCCTCACAATATAATAAGAATAACTGATAAAAACAACAAATTTAATGTACCAGTAAGGTAAAATTTATTTATAACATATATTTATTTTTAATTTAAATTAACTTATTAATTATAAGAAAACTCTTTCTCCGGGAATCGATCCCGTGTCTCCAAAGTGTTAGGTCGCTGTTTTATCCACTGTACTATTTCATTGTTTATGGAAAAAGTCGTATCGGGAAACTCACTCATCCAAATAATCAAACATAAATAGATAGCAATTATTGTACGAAACATTTACCGTGCTACCATGGAAATATTTGAAGGCAGTAAAACATAAAATATAATGAAAAGCACGCATTTATTATCAACAACACACCAAATTGTCCTAAACATAACTACATATAATACCTAAATACAGACTGTAAACAACAGCACGGTAAAAATTGTTCGTTCGTCCTTTACTTAAAAAAAATGTAAACTAAATGTAAATAGTCAAGTAAATCACTACAAAATATCAATTAAACAACATATTTATTTCCTTTTCGACAATTTTACTTATGCTTACTATGACAAGCACGGTAATTTTTATTGGTTTTTGCTCTCAGTGTGGTGTAACTTTTTAAAAGCGCTTTTGCAAAATTTCATAGAATTTACTAAATAATTTTTGTAGAATGCTATAAAATAGTTTAAACACATCTTCAATAAGTTACATTATGCTACAAAAATTGCTTGCATTGTCTTATGTATTCAGTTTATAATCAGTGATGTTAATTTTTTAAAGAAAATTGCTCTCAGTGTGTGTATTATTGTATTAACCCTGATAACACAATTTACACAATTTTTATGCAAATTTTCTGGTTTGCGTGAAATTTGCATGGAGTTTGAGCAATGATACGTCCGCTTTGTTATAAATATTCAATTCAAACCAATTTTTTTATTTGAAAATCAAATTTGATTAGAACAAAAATGTGTTGACAAATTAATAATATAATAGAAAAAATATTTTCGTAAAGTGTATGGTTTGCATGAATTCCATTTTTTTGAAATTTTGCTTCAAAATTTTGTACAAATATCTTAGAAACATTGCTGAAATTCCATGCAAAAATGCGTACACAATGTAGTGCAAATTTCGTGCAAAATGCATTAATTTTTCTTGTGTTATCAGGGAAAATTTAAAGCCAAATTAAATTAAAACTTGCTAAGTTAAAAATATCTTTCTTTCGGATCAAAAGAATTTTCATAATGGAATAATTGCATGTTAGTAACACAGCGCCACTGTATAGAAATTGAAACTTTCAAAATCAGTTTAGTTTTTGTCTAGCCTACGATTATTATTAGTGCCTAATCTGCTGTTTTCGAAACATGCCAGTGTTTATGAATTCATTGAAATTAATAGTACTGCCAGTTATATTAAATATTTTTATGTAGATTGTAAATTATGTAGATTATAAATTGTCTTTGTTTTTTATTTAAATTCGTGAGGTTATATTTTGAACTTTCTTACAGCGTCGTTTATCTTTTTGTCATTTCCGAATAAAATTCATTTGATTCGATAATTAATAATACACTTGTATAACTTTTTAACAAAATACATTAGTTTAACATTAAATTTTGTTTGTTTAACTATATTTTTTTTCTCACGTTAACGATTGAACCGTTTATTAAATATAAAATAATTATTTACAATTGGCAAACTAATAAAAACTCACAACCTCAATTTTGAGTGTATCTCAAATTTGAGTTTAGGTACAAAACATTTGTCTAATTTTGCATAAAATTTCATAAATAATTTCTTAATGACGCAGAAAATTAAACAATTAACGCAGCGTATAAACTGAAGCATAAAACGTTAAGATGACACTATTATCTATCATTTCGGTCATTGCTGATAGACAAATTGATTAGAATAATGAGAAATAATGTTGATGAGCTCATCTTTTCAACGACGCAATGTTTTACAATTTTTTATTATTATTTTACGAATGGTAGAAAAAGATTTGTTTTCTCAACAAATGTGTGAAATTTCATATTTTTCAGAAAAACGAATTTTTTCTTCAAATAAAATATAAAACTAAGAAAATAATATTATATATATTCTTCTGACTGAAGAGAGCATAATCTATACTTTTGAGAGAAAGTGTATTCCAAAAAGGAAAATATGAGTTTGTGGAAAAAGAAGTTGAAAAATTTCACAGCAATAATTTAAAAGATATTTCGTTTTTTAGCGGATATCATAAGGGTTCATTTTAAGAACTACATTTAATGTATTTATTTTATAAGAACATTACTCGTATATGTTGCATTCTGTGTCGTATAAGATTTAAACTAAGACGACGTGTGGACCATAAGGAACATCATTCAAATCATTCGTGACATACGGTTTACATGAAGATTTATATGATTTATATGAAGAATATCCTTACATCTATTCAGAAGTTATAGTTCTGAAAGCTAACGTCTGCAATATTCTAGTTTCCCGCTTAAACGTGATATAACTACATAAAAGAATTATTGTAGTATATTCTACAACTTTTTCCACAAGTCCTACACGATACTTTTTCCAACAAGGGCATGAAAAGTAGCCTGTTTTTTGAACTTGTTTTCAGTGGGAAAAGTTTACTTCTTCACTGTAAAACTTCTATTTTTTGAAACGTTCTAGAAGAATTAAACGTTCTACATAGAACGTATATAAGTGTTTTTAATGTTTAAAATGTTTTTTTGGAAGCGCGTTATACGTTTTTTTAGAGAAAATACTTTAAAACGTTCTAAAAAAGCTTCAAAACCGTTCTGATCAGAACGTTTGTATTTACAGTGTTTTCGCCATGAGTGGGAAAAGTAACTACTTTTCCCACAAGTGAAAGCTTTTCCCACGCATGGAGGAAATAGGTTACTTTTCCCACCGAAAACAGTTGAGAAATAGGCCACATTTCTTGCGCGTGTTGGAAAAATACATTTTATGTTGCATTAAACTAATCACACAAGTGAACAAACTATAAATATATTAACATTTTCAATTGCTTGATTGCGCGAAGCGTGGTATCTTATAAATGTATTATCAAATTATTGTAAACGTAACCCGGAGAGTAGCTTATTTGTTTCATTGTAATTAAAATTATTGATTGATCTATTGAAATATAAAATTGTGTAATGTAATTTTCAATAACTTTCCACAAATATGGGATAACAAATTAATTTCGTATTATCATGTATAATACTTAACCATAGCTTGTAGAAAAATGTACACACTTCATTATTTAGCAATTAAAATGATGTCCCTATTAATGAGAAAAATTATTTACTTAATAGTTCTATTTTGCATATTAGCCAGCATACTCATCCTTCGCACTATACACTCTAAGCTTGTATATATGTAACATATATAGTTCAGTTGCTTTTATCATTTCAGCAACTTTTTTAGCTCATTTTATCTGGTCTTTTACGCTGTATAGTGCCATGGATTATTGTATCAGTGAATGTATGCCTGTACATAAATATTTGCATTTTCCTCGTCATAAATTAGTCATTAACGATGTCGTTTTAAGTAGAATTTGATGGAAATATCAATGTAAATCGCTTCTCGTATTAAATAAATGAGTATCCATATGATTCAACTTAAATTAGTATAATTTAACTTATATAACTTATTCAACTAACGAATTTATCGCATCTAATTAAAATATATTACTTTTGGATTTCCTTTTTCGGTATTTTCAACTTACTTTCAAACATCTTAATTGGAACAAGAAATATGGATATTTATTATTAAATGATATACGTTTGGTTGATACCTATTGATTTTTGAGAGAAAAAAAATAATAATAAAAGTGAAATACAAAATACGCAAGGAATTCAAATAAACGTGAAAAACCAAACTCAAATAACTGGCGCGTCAGGTATCTCGTTTGTTTCAGCGACGGAAATTCTTTGTCACGAAGAGAAAACGACGTGAAAGGTTGGTGCAGCAAGACACAATCATGCTGTGCTCTAACAGTTTTTGATCCATGCTAATGTATCAAGTGTTGAAGCATAGCACCACGGCTTAATAGGATTTGATCTGGTAGTCGGAATCATTATTCCACATGAATCAACAATCGAAGCACGATGGTGCAAAATCATGTCTGATTAGCTTGTGGCTTCATTAATACCCAACTATCAATACTTTCACGTATATACAACTACATGTTCTGTTATTTACTGACTTGAAGAAATGTGAAACTTTACCGTTACACACATTTTGTGGATAAATATTCCAAGAATTTCAGGTTTCACAATAAATAACAAAATTGTCTACGTAAAGTGAAGTGAAATAATGCATCGCTGTCTATATGGAAAAATAACTCAGAAATAGTATACTAAAGGTATAAATTGATTTTATTTAAATTTAAAGACATATCAACAATCGGAACGGATAATATTAAATAACGAAAAAATGATATTCGAAATAATATGAAATAGTATTTTTTGAGGGATTACATATTAAAAAAGGAATTTCTGTCTGACGATCATATTACATTGGCATGGTTCACAAGCTTACAAAGGTTATAGATGATTTACCAATGAAGTTTAGGTCGACAGGCGTGTCCTCAGGGTGATAAATTGATAGTCCTGCAATCTGACATTGTCATGAAAGATAAGTCACTGAGAACTATCATGAACATTACATTCGTACCTTCGTACAATTGTCCAATACGGATTTAAATTCGACTTAATCAAATAATAATGTGTTCAATAGTATTATTATTTTGCTGTGATGTTGCGATAAATTTGCAATAATGTTGTAAAATAGTTATTGAAACTTTACGACAATATTTCAGTAACATTCCAATACGTTAAAACGTGAATAGTTAATTATAATAACGGAACATAGGTGATAACACGGTTATATAAGAAGTTCTTGTTTATTTGCAACGTTGTGGCAACGTTGCAGCAACCTTACACAAGTGTTCGGAAAATACTTTCTATGGCTTTAGTATTTTCTTGATTAAGCTAGCAGCGTCAATGAAAAGCCTAATGATATTAAAGATAATAGCTAATTTCTTAGGAATAATTATGTAGGACGTGTAAACTGACGTACCTCCGTATTTTATATGAAAGTTTAACTCAACTTTCAAGATGAAGAACAACAAAGTTTGATTTTAATAAAATCTATTTACTATATGCTATTCTTAACTATGTCTTCAAGTTTCAGTTTTGTTAACTATTAAATATTATGGATTATTTTGAAAATGTACGATGGAAAATGTCAAAATATCTGTATATAATTATTGTATTTTATAAATATATATATATTATAAATTTAAAAATCCAATGAAAAAGTTCCATACCAAATAATTTTTATAGAAACTTTTTGCACAAAGTAATTTTTAAAATATTAATATAAATTTCGTTTATCTCATATTCTTATGGAATTTCGTTTAATAAAGAAAGTTGCTTATACAGAGACTAAAACGGCGCGATTAAAGTATGAAAGTGTACAAAAAAGATGTACCTTCACACATCTTATAATTAAATGTGTAAGATAAACGTATTTATAATAATTTTATGAAAACATTGGTTTAACTTCATACAACCAACTTTATATATCAGTTTAAACGGTGCGGTATCTGTATAATAACGATCTTAAGCATAAAATTAAAGTACATAATTTTCAATATTGTTTCTTTTCTATGTAGTTGATAGTTTTGAGCTATGAAAAATTTGCATAAAATAATTCTGAGAAATTAATAATGCCAATAATGGTAAACAAATTTCTACCGAATTTCTTTCGTTTTCTTTTTCTTTTGTTTCATTTCTATACTTCAGCTTTATTATTAGGATGAATGTAATACGATTTTTAATAGTATATCACATAGAATTCTGCAAATGACTTTATGTAACGCTGCTCAATCATAATTCTGATGTTTTTTTGTGTTAGCATCAAATCGAGGTTTTTTGATGTAATTTTTAATTTTCTTCTCAACTTTGAATATCGATGAATGAAAAACGTCGTTCGAGCGGCTTGGAATATACATCTGCTATTTTTTCATTACATTAAGGTATGAAGGATTGTACACTTATGCATTTTTAAAATAAATTGATGAAATTGGCCGACGGTTCTTTCTTTAACTGCTGACAATTTTAATCTCAGGTCACTTATTAGTATTAATTGTTCTTTTTCAATCTTATTAGAACACAACGTTGATTAAAACTGCAATATTTTCTAATTTCGTCAGTTCATACTTTCATTACAAGAAAATGTCTTTAAAATATATTCATTACAGCTTTACAAACTAGATACAAAATGAAAAATTTCTTAAATAATTTAATTACCAAGAATAGCAATTTGATTTGGATTATATAAATAGTAATCAACTAAGTTAAAAAGCCGTGAAAAATAAAGTAACTTTGTAGAACTTCTTAATGTCAGCTTAAATAGGTTCATTTGTTGAGAAAAAAAAGAATCTCACGCTAAATTCATAATAAGTAATCAATGAGATGAAATCAATAAAAAAGTAAAATATAATTAATTGTCGAGAAATAATGAATTAGAGTTAATTGAAGTGAATAACAGAGGAAAGAAATCTATTTCATGAGTTCGCTCAAAAGAAGAAACAAAAATGCAAAGGTGAGAATAAATGGAGGAGATAAATTAATTTACTAATGAATTCAAAGGAGGCTTTCAAACCTACATTTTACGCGTTTTTTGCTCGCAATAACTTTATTCATTTGATTTAACAAATGGAAGTGTTACAGTTTCAATTAAAAATGTAATATCTTTAGAATTTTTTGTTAGTATTTTGCTGAATTTATTTTATTTCAAACTTTACAGATAATAAAAACCGGGACTTTTCAACTAACTGTAATTGAACATACTTTTAAACAAGATGTATAATTACAAATATATTTAATTAAATTGATAGAAAATATCGACTATATTTGCATTGAATAAAAAAATATATATATATTTTTGAAGATTGGTTTGGCCAAGATAGTTTGGCCAAACTTAGGACTTATTTTATAATAAAATAGACATATACTCTAATTGAAGTTTCGACTATTCATTAGTCTTCATCAGACATTTCTTGTTGATGTTATAGTCGAAACGTCAATTACAGTATATGTCTATTTTATTATAAAAAAAGTCCTAAGCTTGGCAAAATGGTGTCCGATATCTATTTCACATTACGAATATCACAAACGGGAATATCACAAAAATGAATATCACGTCATGTTATATCACATTTTTAAATATCATGTGAAATTGATTTTTTTTATACATTTGTGTATTATAATTATATATTTTGTATAATATATAATTTAACAGAAAAATTTTTTTAATAAAACCTAAAAGATGTTTAATAAAAATAAAATAATAAATAATAAAATAAATTTCATAATAAAAAATTAAAATAAGTTTTAATAAAACTTATTTCAATTGAAATAAGTTTTATTTCAATTGAAATAACTGGGAACTGGAAAAACTAATCAATCTTCAAATAAAACTAATTGGGACAAAAAATATAACAATATATATTAAAAAAATAATTTTTGTTCAAAATAAGTCAATTTGCACTTTGAATGATTTAGAAAATAAGCAGCGATGTTGTATAACGATTATCAAAGCTCATTTTGAAATACAGTGTAAACCCGAGCTTTGACAACGAGAAAACTCGTAAATCTGAAAGATTATTGTAGGATCTAAGTCCAGGACAGGTTTGATAGAGTGATTTTGAGCAAGCGCAAACAACAGAAAATAACTAATGTACGAGACTGTTCGAGTGGAATCATTTTATGCTTGGCATATTTAAGGTCGACGTATCAGCAAACAACGAGCATTCAGAACTTTAATCCGCATTACGAACAACGTCATGTGTTGTGTTTTGATGAGTTTGATAGAGATCACCCAGATGCCGCGTTTACCATTAATGAAATTTTCGCAAAGCCAGCTTTGCCCTGTGGACAACGGTTTGATGAATTTCTCAAATATCCGAAAATGTATCGCAACCATTTTTTCGATTTGTGCAAGGATAAACGCATAAAGTGCAAATTTATCTCCTGTTTTTTTTTTTAAATTATTATATTGAAATGGAAAACACAAGAGATTTATTCGGTTTTTTTTTTCAAGTTGACAATTTATGTAGATAAACGTAAAATTATACAGACTAGTTTATGTTACAATAAGTTCGTATTAATTCATGTACCAGTGTTTACATGTAATGATATGCAATTATAATTGAGATAAACTTCATATGCGTAATTTTAATATATATCATATGATGAAACTTGTAATAATACCATTAATGCAATCTGACATTTAGTTGGGTATAATGTATATGTATGTAATTTGTATAATTGTTATGTAGTTACCATTAGAGTCGTATATAAATTAACAATGCAAAAAGTTGACAACCCATTCCAATTTTCTATTTTTAACGTAACGTTCATCAGTTTAACTTTTTTCGTTTTCATAGTATTGTGTTAAATTTTTAGCAATAATTCAAATGCCTTTGAGAACATGAAGTAGTATATTATTCAACTAGTAAATAAATGGTTTTGAAGTTAAGTATCTCAAGCCGAAGGCGAGGCACAGCAAACTTAAAACCATTTGTTTGCTAGTTGAAATTCGATATTTTATTCAACAGACAAAATTATAGCATGTTGGCAGTGTCATGTTGTTGTCAACAGGTTTTGCTATTTAAGTGAAATAAAACATAGCCAACTAGTAGGTCATTTATGAAATATAAATGACAAATAATGGTACGTTCAAATGACGCAGGGGAATATAGAGAGAATACTTATGCCAAGCCATTTCAGCATATTTTAGCACATATTTACTGGCATACATATACATAGCTATATTTATATATAAGTGAAAATATATGACAAAAAGCAATAATTAACTTTAAAAAGTATATATAAGAATTTTTTTTGTTGAATCATTATTGTGAGCAATTCGTCGCGGTCGTACCTATGTACTTGAATTGTTTGTTACAGAATAATACAATTGTGAACTGCTGCAATTGTGTGAATGACAGTCTACGAAAGTTACAGAAAACTCAATTAACCGAGGTGGCCAGAAACACGAGATGAAACGATCATTCGCAGTGCAATTGGTACATCTGTCGCTTTTGGCACAAAACAGGATGAATTCCGTAATAAACACTCAAAATTATCTCGCCGTTCAACGAATTCAATTCAACAGAGAAAGAATTCAACTTTTATTTAACACAAGTAGTTAATGCTACGAAATCGTTTCAACATTTCTTTTTTCTAGACTTAAATCAATGATTAAAATTCTGTGAAGTGTATTCAAAAGATAAAAGTATTTACTAAGTATATTTAATTAAAAATATATATTTAATTTAAATAATTAATTGAAAAATTGAAGCTCTTTTACAGCAACACAATTTTGAGACAATGAAAGAACAAAATACGTCCTATTAAATTTAACGATTGCAATAGATTATACGATTTTTACGAGGTGTGATAATAAAACAATACGTAGTACTCGTATAGGTTGGCGCTTTTGTTCGAAATTAATCAATTACCGGAGATGCGGCATTGTGTCGTTTTACATAATACCGACACAGCAATAATGAGTGAGAGATGACCGTTCGTTGCATAATTGGAACATTAACAGCCATCCAACGCCAGCAGTCATTCGATCGTTCGAGAATAAATTGAGACGTATCTCGTCGTGTACAATTTATTTCGTCGTCTTAGCGATAAAAGCAGTATCCCGAGAAAAACGTCGAGGAAATCACCTGTATAAAGAAGACGCGCGAAATATATTGCAACAGCTTGTCTCTTAATTGGCAAGTTACTCTGAGACAGAATCACTTATTTAAGTTTGGTTTCACTTTTCGGTTGGAGTTAGATTTCCGATCTCATAGTTTTCCGTCTCAACTTCGCTTTGGTACATTAATCACGGCAACTGATATTATTGTGATAACAAGCTTTGACGATGGCTTTGGGATACGAAGTTATAGATTATTATCAAGCAAAATGATCCATCGAACGCAATTTAAGTAGGCAATCGCATATTTATAGGATTTAAGATTTATTAATTAAAAACTATAAATTCTTAGTATTTCTTTTAGAAACGGAATTAATTAAATCATAGTTGTTTTAAAGATTGGTTTTACGGAGCTGAAATAAGTTGTATATATTAATTATTGAAAATCTAAAATAGATTTTGAAAATAAAAAAAAACTTAAGTCGATTGATATTAAATGAAAATAAAAAAACGAGAAGAAATAGAAATGAAGGATATTTATGATAATTTTGTGCATGACTAAAGCACATAATTTGATTTATGTGAACACAATTAAAATACAATCTAACTCATTTTGTACAACTAATTAACTCTTGGAAAATTTATCCGAAACGTTCTATCAGTGGAATACTGCATAAATTTCATTTTAACTTAAGAACTCTTCTCTTTGTTTGATAATTTGATTGGATTATGCACTACACTTCAGATTTAACCGCTGAAAAATATAACGCTTACGTACGTATAACAAACACACAAAAACAGTATAAAAGTTAATTGACAGTATTAAATACATTGTACGTAAAGCAGTATAGCAATGTTGAACATTCAAATGATTCCTCATAAAATTCGTAATTGAAATTAGGAATAGTTTTAATGTATGATTATTATTACATTTATCTCTCACAAGGCGTATTATTTAGCAGTCGTTAAATGACCGTTTCTTTCATGACTGTGTTGACACATGATGCACTATAACTTGCGGGTGTTAACTTTGTTGAGCTGCAAGTAAAGTCCACACATTCAAGTAACTGTGAATAAAGGTCCTTTACAAACCTTTATTCTGTTACTTTAGTTTAAAAATATATACTAAATATTGACGTAAAATGAATTCTTCTAAAAAAAGTTCGTACTTTCATTTTTAAAAATGTAAAAACAAAATCCGTAATATTACACATTTTTATTTCGACAATTAAATTTGCATGGCCTCTTTTCATATCCAAACATATTGAAACTATGATTATCCAATCTCATTCGAATGCAATCCCATTCGACCCAACGATAGTTTCATCCTGATAAGATGAAATCATAAATTTTCGTTTTGTGAGAACATGCTATTCACAAATGGAAAAGACTTGGATGAAAAAAAATACACCAAATCTCAATTTTATTTCCAAAGTACTTTTGCCAATCTCCCGAACGATTGGCCTGGCTCTTTTGTACGCGTAAAGAGTTGAAGTAATTTTTAAAACTGATGAATTCGTTCTCTGCTTCGATTAACATCTCTTATCGTTCGACGATGGAATGATGTCCTGGAATTGCCCTAATAAATAACTTGAACTTCACGCGATAAAAGTCGCGTACAGTTTTTACGAACCGTAAAGTCGTCGAAGACAATTGAGGTAAAAAAAAGACTGTAGGGAAGAATAAACTGACTATTTCATGATACACGTTTGTTTGGATTTATGCTCCAAAATGATTGAAATTTGTGGAGATGCAAATGTTAAAGCTACCCAAATAGCAGCAGTAAATATTGCGAATAATTGACGATCCTTTTTATGAGAAAAGATGTTGAATATCAAAAACAGTCGTATAACACGTTTCTTTAAATCAGGAAAAATATAAAATAAATTTATAACTCTGTGTCTCTTGATAAACTCTTTTAAATCAAATAATTTTTTTAGTTTTTATTTGATCTTAAATAAAAATACTGCAATGTAATCACGAAAACAATCATTAATTGACTTTTTAAGAATATATATAATCATGTTTGATTATATGTGTTACCTTTAAATAATTAATCTACTTTTATTATTATCATTTCATCAAACCAGATGCCTTATTTTCATTCGCACTTCTTATTTTTTTTATATCACATTTCTCGTTTGCTCACTGACTTAATATTATCTCCCTTCGATCCTTCCAAGCTGAATTAATAATAATGAATAAAACAGTAACGTATTCTTTATACCAACATATCACAATATCTCATCTTATTTATTTTTTCAATACTTTATATGTAAATCCAATATTCTGGTATTTTTAATCTCCTTTGTCTTTATCACTTAACTTAACGTCTTATCGCTTGAACTGCTATTTGCAATTTGAAAAGCTTATGTATACTATATATTATCTTCCAGAGAAAAATCATATTATTATTAATATCATTAGTTAATTGGAATTAAAATTAATTTATTAATAAATTAAATAACTAATTAAAATTTATTTGAATAAAAACTTTTTAAGTATTTCTTTTTTTATCATTTTTTTCAATTAAAGTTACAATCCATATCCATACTAATATATAAAATTGAAAATATGTTTGTTTGTTTGTTTGTTTGTTTGTCAATCACGCAAAATCTACCGGTCCAATTTAAACGAAATTTTCAGAGAATATAGTCCTATGTCTCCAAAATGTCGTAAACTTTGTTTTTTTACAATATCTTCACTAGATTTTTAGAAAAAAATTTTTTTGTGTCATAGGTGTCACCCCTCAAGTGTCATAGGGGATGTCATAAGGGGTGTCATAGCGGTTCATACGGAGTTTATGGGGAGATTATTTCTAGGGAGATTAAAGGAGCTTATAGGGAGTTTATAGGGAGTTTATATGGAGTTTATAGAGAGTTTACAGGAAGTTTATAGGGAGTTTTTTGGGCGTCCACTAAGAGCCCATAAAGAGTTTATAGAGATACCTCGGATGAAGGTAGGAATTTAGCTAGGAGTCATAAGCGGTCATAGAGAAGGAGACATAGGCTTTTTGCCGGGCGAAGCCGCCGATTCAGCTAGTAGATAATAAGTTGAAAAGTTAAATGAGCAAAGTGTTCACTTACAACGTCGATAAGCTGTGAGAGTCGCAGTCCCATTTTGACTGTGAGGCGATCGCTATTATTGCCAACGGGTCGAATGAGGCGGTTGTAGTTCGACAGCAGGTCGTCGTAGAGACGTTTCGCATCCGCATTAGCCATGGCGACCGGAAACGATGCAACGATACAGGAAATGGCCGTCGCCATTGCCAACAAACCGCCCACCCTGAACCGCCATCGCCACCAGCCATTCCCACCGCCATCCGTCCCAGCATCCCTAAGCATCGTACGCCTTGTCCACTCCTGAAATCACATAACATTTTATTTTCAATTAAAATTATCGTCACCTCTTATACAATATTACACTAGTAAATCATAGTAACAAAACATTTTGAATATAATTAAGTAACTCAAATTAATACTAAAGTAATTTTTCGGAAACGAGTTACTATAATTAATCTAACTATGAAGCTTTATAAAATTATGTAATAACTTGTACATTAATTACAGTATCATGAAATTGTATTCAGTCGAATGAATATGTTAGACTTATAATGAAAATCTCACTACGTAATTTTGTTTTCAGATGAATAAGATATTTATTCAAGTTCGTTAAAATTGCGCGGTCGACAAATATTATGCTGCATATTTGTTGATTTCAACGTAACTACAAGTACGTATATATTCGTAAGACTACTTTGAAATTAATTAACCAAAACTAACACTTCTCGTTTTAAAGAGAGAGGTGTGTTTGGAACAGCGGACTATAACAGATGACCTTTTACATTCAACATTGATGTAGGTTACGTACACAGTAGAGTTGCTCCATCTACGTGTTTATTAAATTCTGCATTTTTATTACATTTGTATATTAGACATTACTTTTTCAAGTTGATGCACATTTTCTGTTTTGAATGCTAAAATGCAAATGAAAGAAATCGAGGCAAATTTCCCACAAGATCAAAAATATATTTTTAAAATGAATATAAAATATATTTTTCTGAATAAAATATATTTGCGGCAAGAAATTATATAAATGGCATATATTTTTAATATATTTTCTGAAATATATTTGTAAATATATATAAAAAATATATAAAAAATATATATTTTTATACGTCAAACGGCAAGAAATTATATATTTCAAATATATTTTGAGAAATATATTTTCATCCCTGTGGGTTATATAAGTTTAAAATTTTCAAGCTGTTTAATTAATATTATATGTACAGAATATTGCAAAAAATTGCATTTTTCATATAGATTTTTCAAATAAATGTTAAAATCTGCATTAAAAATGGGACATACTGTATATATATTTCAGTAATACTTTACGAAAACTTTTTGCTGTTCATATATTAAACGATATATGAATTACGCATATATTTCATGGCTAATTTTTTATTATATTTGAAGAAAGTTTCAACTAAAATTAAAAATTTCATTATTGTTATATTCGTTTTTGATTGTATCACGATTCTTTCTACATCATGATATCAAAGGCGATTAATTAAAATTAAATTTATGTTTTTCTCATAAAATAGTTTATATCGTAATTAAAGGGAGTTGTTAGTAGAAGAAGTAGTAGTAGTGATGATTATAAAGTTAAATTTCGTTATTGCGACAAGCATTAGGAAGATAAACTGGATTTTGTGTATGAATTCAATTTGACATTCTGTCACTACCATTTGCACTAAACACCACGTAACTGCGTCGCTTCAGTTTAGCTTCCTTTAAATGGCTGAAACATAAAAAAGAGTTGACTGAAAGCCTTTTTTACACTGACGATACTTTTGGTACGGTGATAAAAGTATGCATATATACTGCATTTCATATCCAGTCATTGCGTGAATTCCGTTTACTAGCAAAATGGTTTTTCTACCATAAAATGCAAATGCCACACTATCGAAGTTATATTATTAAAAGTACGCTTTCGATAAATAATTGTAGAAAATAAAACTGAAATTAAAGTTACAAAGTTTGGTAAAACATTATTTTATTTTAAAAGGTATATAGTACCAAAATAAATGATTTCAAATATCTGTATAAGTATTTTTTTTTTGAAAATCGCATATGACTTGCCTATTTAAATCCATCGACATTGTTCGTAGAGCAATTCAGAAATCTACTGTGCCAACCTCGATCTCTCGATGCTTCATCAGCGAACAAATTATCACCCTAGAATACGATCCATCATAAGTCCCACGGAATAACGATAATTAACGCCAATTTGCTGTGTTTTGATTGTTGTACTCCAACTTGCATCAGACTGTTCGGAGAGAGTTTGATTTCCGCGCACAACGAAGAGCGCAATCTGTTTTTCGAGAAATTTTTCTCAGGCTCGCTTTCTAAACCAAAATGAAATGTGCAAAGTTACTTCTTGCATTCTTGCTGATACCAAACTTGTTCATTCATGTGATAATAAACCTTTGTGAATGAAGGAAACGAAACACACAAGTGGAATGTTTATTATTATTATTGATTTTATTGTTTCATATAATTTCTCATGTTCGATAATAATATTTCAACTCGCGTCGTGGGTTTATATAAATGAGGAATAAATTCCACGCACGTCAAATTCCATACACGTTAAATTCATTTCATTTTCATACGATTTAATCCTAGATCCACTGCTGAATAGCAATAAATATATTGTTGAATATATTTGCAATAAAAAAAGATGATTTTCGAGTTGCTCATTTGCGTTCTCTTAATATTGATACAAAAAAAAATTATTCCTTGCACCGACTTTTATTTTAGCTAAAAATGTCATTTTTTATTCAATCTGGTATTTTTAAACCCAATCTTACAATATAAGATGCAAGAAAGAAAAAATCAGCTGGGATAGTAACAACGAGTGCTATCCCAGTAAGCGTAAAGTGCTGTACTAACACTGCCACGCGCTAACTTTTAGCATCTTCACGTAGTTGCAGTGATGCTACACTGACAAAAGTAAGCCTATAAAAATTAGCATCTTTCTGACAAAAATAGGAATATACTTGTTAAAAACCAAAAAATAAACATCGAATCGATGTTTGGCCGTCGATATTAAATCGGTATGGAAACATTATCATATCAGCATTTATTCAATATGAGATTATCGTTATAGAAAAAATATTACATAAACATTGTATCGAGCTTCATTCGATGTTCGAATTATTAACATCGATTCGATATCTACTAAGCGGACATTCACACATAAATTCGATATTAATTGAATAACTCCGAAATATTGAATCGAGATCAAATCAATAATATTGAATCAATAGCTTTTCGATAAACCTGTTTGGTTAAGGTGAAAATATTTATACAGAATTGTATTTCTAATAGATTGGGTAAAAAAATAAAATTAATTGCATCTATTGTTTATTGATCAAATTTTTACATTTAAGTAACTTAATATATAGTATAAAAATTTTAATAAAATAATATTATATTATATTTCATGATTAATAAGTTTGTTTAAATAACATCTGGCAGCTGCTGAGTGTTAAAGGATGTCCCGTTAATTGTAAGCGGACTAATGTTAAAAAAAATTTCTTCATATATATAGCAGAATTCTTCTTGGACGTATTTTAAGCGGAAAATCCGGTAAACGTTACACGATTCTACTAGACTTTAGATTTTATTACTGAGAGTGTATATCTTCGTGATTTTTGCGAAAGGTCTCGTAACGAACAGAAATGAAATGTAGAAGGCGAACTGTCTTGGCTTGAAGCCATTTTTCATTTGCTAATATAGAAAAATAGTCCATCAAGCTTCGACCAATAAAAGTGGAGAGGTCACTAACTCGGGCGCGATAAAAATTCTTTCAGTCGTTATCTTTCTCTCTTTCTTTCGCTTTCTTTCTTTCCATTTTACCTTACAGACCTTCCATTAGACGTCTTCTTTATTTTCTATTATATATTTTACATAATATCCCTAGGCATCAAGACATTCTTAAACGATAATTTCAAACTGAAATAGATGAGTCGCGAAAGTTTTCAAAGTAATGAAGACAATAAATTTTACTCGCACTTTATAAAGTTTCTAGAATATAGATAGAAACTATCAATATTCCAAGAATGATCAGAATTACATCATACAATGATCAGCCGTGTCCAATCATCTCAAGTTCTCATGGAATGATGTTAGTAGATGACTCACGATCCAATTCGCACAATGTGAAATGCAGGTGGCGCAGATAAATATGAAATCAAGATTGTATCGAATGATTGTCTTAGTTAATAGATGTAAAAATAAATCAACGTATATATTTTGCTAAGACATTATTTTCATTCTATTTGAAGTTTGAAATAACAGATTAATGATTGTTATAACATCAATGAGATACTAATTAGACGTTTCATTATAATGAAAAGTGTGATCAATATTAATAAATGAATTATACACTTAGATTTGTTAGAACAATAAATCTAATCGATTGATGAAGTTTGGACGATAATTGAACACGAAAAAGAAAAAGCAATCTGTCAAACAATAATTATCTGTAAGACACATAGTTCCACTTGCATTTCATCAATTAAGATAGAGCTCGGATAGGACAATGGAATCCTTATTGGAACATCGTCCTGGCAAGGGTCTATCGCAACATGACATTGTGTTATTTATTGAGTCGGTATAGCTGCAGGTCAGCGACGCTAGAAGACAGTTCATAATTTATCGGGTCGCTGCAATGGGACAATCCTTGCCATTCGTTAAAACCATCCCTATCTTATTTATTAGAATATCGGTGCATGGGAATTCATCAACTCAAATTAAAAGAAAATCTACAATTTTCTTTCATTCGTTCTCCTTTTCGTTAGTCTTTGTTTTTAATGGAAAACGTTATCCTGATGGAAGTGTATCATTTATCAAGATCTAATGGAATGGTAACTTATTTATTGAATCATTATCTTCATTGGTTCAAACTTAGCTCGTTATCTCAACGGAGCAACATGAAGCTTAGTATGAAACATTATTAAGCACAACAGTTGAATGTTGGCGAATACTTATATAATTAAAGTCAAATTCAGTTGGGCGATCAAACCATCATATTGACCAGAAGATGCCTGTAGACGAGAGAAGTAATTTATGTTACATATTAGTGTGAGTCATATTAACCGATCGATACAATGTTTCGACCTCGGCAAATGTTTGACTCCGTAGCTATAAGTGTCGTCGAACAAAACCCATCCTGTATTTTGTCACGCCACAGGCCTTTACTTAAGAAAATCTATATATAAGCCAACCGGTGTCCTCTGTCATACTCCAGTTATTTATCTTGCTTGCTACTAACTAAAATCCAATATATTTTGACATTGACAAACAATTAAACGGAAATATTAATCCGATCGTATAAACTATGATCATTAAATTGTTTGATGAAATATAGAAAATGTGTACAATAAGGGTTTTCTAACATAAAATATATATAAAAAAATAAAATATAAAAATTAACAAGATTTATATGTTTTGGACATATATTGGGAATATTCTTTATGAACAGGTTAAAATCATTGATATAGTTGATTCGAATAATGTAACCATTATGACTGTGTATTAAATGAATTAATACAAATATGTCTTTCGATGAGCTTAACCATCCAAGGTCACCTCAAAACCTCATTATATTCGATTAATCGCCTAAAATGATTTACGTGACAACGTTCTAAAGTTAGCTTTCCGAACCCTCTCTTCTTCCCAACCACCTTAATGTAAATTGATTACAGTTGGCAGAACCGCTTGAGTGAATCTTAGTATAGTGAATATAATTTAAATCTGATCATATGCTTGTGATTAAGTTCTGCAAGATAGTTGTTCCTATTTTCTTAATTTACTTTGAACAAAATATTTCAAAAAAGGAATTAAAACTTCTTATTTGAAATGAAACATTATAAAATTACGCTTTCTACCTAATTCCAGTTTTACATTTCATATAATTGCAAGAATTAACGACCATTTCCAGCTCAGCAAAAATTGAAATAATAAAATTATCCGCCTGTTTATTCACCTGAGATTTTGCACCTGTTATACTAGAATGTACATATTTAACGATCTACAAGTACAATTATGAAAGCAATTTCCAGCAGAAACACGTATTTGCGATGTTATGAAATATCACTTATTTACATTGAATTAATTATTGTATAATACAAAAAATTTAAATAAGTATATTTAAAAATTTTTTTTTACTTTTTAAGAACGTATCAAAATATTTGCAAAAATATCAGCTAATACTTATATATTGTGTATTTATATTTAATTGTATAACAAAATTAGGACTTTTTTTCATAATTCATAATCCTTAAGATGTGATGAAAGTGAAAAGTTTATCATGTCAGCGGTAAATGAGAAAAGAAATTAGCAAAGTTTCAAGGTTGTTGATTGGCTGGCGAAATATGAACTTTTTCTTTGACTCAGCCAAAAGTTACTGCAAACTTTCCACCAAGTTAGGCACCCGTAATATAAATAAAAGCGACCCAAAATTTACCAAAGTGCATTTTTGGTGTAGATGCACTGCACTTTTCAGACAAAATGTAGTGGTGATCAAAGTAGTACGAATAACTGGTCATAAATATTAAATCATTTTGAAAAGTCATTTAATCTCAGCAAGAAAGTTTTTAAATATTTTCCATAAACTTTCAGGAAAACAATTTTGTGCAGTCAAAAACAATATAAAAAATTGTTTTCTTATGTTTTTTATATTCTGAATTTTTTTTTCAAACTAAAGATTTTCGCAGTCTGATATTAAGCATAATTAACAAAGATAAGAATACTTTACATAATGTTGTAGTCTAGAAATGACTTTCTAGAATTACTGATAACGCTTCTGACAATTGTTTTTATGACAGTTTGATGTAATATTAATAATCGTTTTAGTGATTACATCTAAACCATTAAAACATTTTATAATTAACGAATTCATTCTCCATTTTAATTTTATTACTTAAAATTGTCTTGCAGGCAAATCTTTTCATTACTTAAAATAGAAGTAAATGAGTTTTGTTTAAATTGAACTTAGAACTCTAAATAGTATAAACTAGTTCGAATAAGTTCTAAACAGGTCATATGAATTCTAGCTCGACTTACAAACTAGATAACTTGAACTAAGTTTCCAGCATTTATTTAGATATAGCTTACTCGAAAATTATTTCTAATCCGTTATATTCTGCTATAGCTTATTTTTATTTGATGATAAACAAATTTTTATTGTCATTATCCAAAAGTACGTGCAAGATTACAAATTTATCTTTTTTAAATTCTTGTTATTTTACTTAAAATAACAAGAAAAGTCCTGTGCTGTTCGAAATATTACATTTTCAGAAATAGAATATAAAGTCTAATAGAATCGTGTAACGTTTAGTGGACTTATGTCCGCTTACAATTACCGGAAAATCTTGTAACACTGTTTTTATGTTAACATTAACAGGATATTGTACAGCTAGTACTGGAAACATAAATTTTTCTCACACGCGTATCGAAAACACGTCTTTTCTTCCCTCAAAAGTGGCATTTCCTTTCCCTCGGGAGGGAAAGCTTGTGTAACTTAAATAAGCGAAACAAATTTTTTTAACTAGTTACTTTCCATCACTATAGTTACTTTTCATCCCTATAGTCACTTCCCATCACTCAGGAGAGAAAGTGCCACTTTCCTTCCTGAAGAAATAATATTTTCCTCAACTAGGGAGAAAAGTTGCCGATTCTAGACGAGTTTGAGTTTTGATGCACAAGCGGAAGGCGATTGCAGAAATCTCATACGAGAAACTAGTTAAATAAATTTGTTCCACTTATTTAAGGGGACTCTCCACGCAAAAATGACGAAATTTTGAAAAAAAACCGAAAAACTTTTTTTTGAGTTTTCGGATACTTTAAAGTGTCCTCTTTCATGAGATGCTTTTATTTTTTTGAAACACTCTTTAAAAATGCATGAAATTAATAATTATGCACATCGACGCAAAGGCGGATGAAATGCTTTTACGGCGATTTTTTGCTGTCTCCCGCGTGGAAAAAAGTAGTCTGGATATAGTCCGGATTTTGTCTGGAAAACAGTCTGGTAAAAATCTGGTATTTGGTCTGGTGAAGTCAGGATAAAGTCTGGTAAATGTATGGCACGGTGTGGATCCATTGTCAGGATACAGTCTGGATCAGGAGACAGATATACAGACACATCCAGACGAGTGATGTAATTCTTAAAGTAGTATGGCGTTAGTCAGGTCAAATATGGTTACAGTCTGGATTAGTCCGAAGAAAAAGTCTGGCAGTCCGGTTAAAAATTTTGTTACACCAATGACCAGACTAATCCAGATAATTTCCAATTTAATAAAAAAGTATGGCCATAATACGGCAATGTATGGTAGCAAGCTAGAATAGTTTATTTAATTATTTATTTCAACTTATTGCGCCTCTGGCAAGCCAGTTTGGCTGATTACATAAAATACAATCATATACAATCAATAAATAGAATATACACTAAAATTTACTTTAATAATTACATTAAGTGATCAGTTGGATTAGTTGGCATAGTCGTACGTATAATATTTACAGTTAGAATTAGTCAAATAAAAGCAAATCCTAGTTTTCAATTGAATTTAGTTTGTAATATTTACAGCATAATAAAATTAAATAAAGAGTAAAAGCTGGATATCATTCGCAATTGAGTTTTCATGTCTACAAGTGTACCATACACTGTTGAGCAAACAGAAATTGAAAGAGTTTGTCGCGGAAGATGTTTTTGGATTCAGATAGACGAATTTGAAGTGAGAGACTGTTCCAAAATTTGGTGGCTGAGACAATGAACGATCTTTGAAACGTCTGAGATGACGAAAATGGAACAACCAGATCCAGATGAGACCTTCTAAGATAGCTGCGGACGAAAGTCGTCCTACTGATCAAGTTCATGGAGAGGTATTCTGGACTGTGCTGTCCGAGCAGTCCAAAGCGAAATAGACCAAGAAAGAACTGTTTCTGAAATTTGATCCTCAACCATCCAAGCGAAGTGAATAAAGGTGACATGTGCGATCGGATTGATGCTCGATAAATAAACCTGATACATGAGTTCAGAGTAATATGCAGTTTATTGTCGAGATGTTGAGGGATGTCAGTCATTACTAAGCAGCAATAATCGAAGTGAGGTATAATCGAAGAAGAGACTAATTGACGCCGAAGTCCTTCCGAGAGTATTGTGTTGCTATGCCTCAGCTGACGCAAGCTAAGCCAAACCTTTCGTGCAATGTTGTTGGTGTGTAAGCGCCAAGAGAGGTCATCCTCAATAGTAACTCCCAGGTTTCTCGTAGATGTGATGTATGGAATCACCGTATCACAAACCTTTATCTCCGGAAGTTCTGACAAATTAATCAATCTCAAATTATATCTCGATCCCAATATCATCAGTTTTGTCTTATTCAGGTTGATACGCAGTCTATTACGAAGTGCCCAGGAATCAATGGCTTCAATGTCTTCCTGACTAGTTCCAACATCCGGAGTAATAAGCGAGGGGGCCCATGTCGGTAGATTTGCAGATCGTCAGCGTAAATCAGGTTTTAGAGTGTGAATTTGCCGTGGAGACGTCGTTTATAAAAATGGTAAGCAGTAGGGGACCTAGGACAGATCCCTGGGATACTCCAGCATTCACTGTCAGCCAATCAGAGGATTAACCATCAGAACCAATGACGGACTGTCTTCGTCCTGAGAGGTATGACCTGAACCACTCAACCACCTGGTCAGAACACCCAATTCCTCGAAGTTTCACCAGTAGCCGATCATGGTCCTTGTCTATTGCTGCTCTCACATCGTTCAACAGACGGAGGAGAACCGTTTGCGTCGAGTGGTTTTTCTGGAATCCTGATTGGTAGTGGTCTAACAAATCATGTAATTGGAGAAAATCTGAAAGTTGTAAGTAGACTATTGATGCAAGGCATTTGGACATAGAACAGAGTAAAGATATTGGTCTATAGTTTGAGAGTTGAGTTGGTTTATTTATTTTTGGAATAGGTTTAATCATAGCTGTTTTCCAAAAGGATGAAAAGGTTGCAGAAGAAAGGGAGTTGTTGAAAATCTGAAGTAGAACTGGGAGAAGGGTTGGAGAGGCAAGTTGGAGATAGTGAGCTAGGATAGAATCAAGGCCAAAGGATTTAGAAGATGGTTTGTTAATAACTTTGAGTAGAGTTACTTGTGTAATCCTGGAAAATGTGAAGTGTGCAGGGGGAAGAGGTAGGGATATGGGTAGAAATGGGGGGGAATTCCGTTGATTTTCCACTTTTTGGAATGCAAGTCGAACTTGCTCCACTGAATTGACAAAGAAGTGGTTGATCTCATTTACCGTAACTTCAGACTGATTAGTGGTCCCGTCACGACAGTTAACGACACCAAGTGATCGAAGTTCCCTCCAGAGTGTTTTTGGTTCCCGACGCAATTTAACCAATTTGTCTTCGAGGTAATTTGATTTGGCAGATGATGTTAGTGCATTAACAAGATTGGATTGTGATTTCAGAAGCCGGAGGACGTAGGTCCCAAACGTACGAAAATAGTTTCGCAATTTGTTCCGGTACTCTATTTCGACCTTGATTATAAGGGTAATCCATGGCGCCGGGCTATTCCTAGGTTTAAATAGCTTCAAAGGGGCACATCTTTCAACTGCTGAGAGAAGAGACATATTGATCTGATCGATGGACACATCTAGGTTGAGTAGGTCAATGTTTTGAGAATCCAAAAGTGGTTGAAGGGTGTTTTGAAATTCAATTGTATTTATATTTTTCATATCTCAGTATTCCTTTAGTTTTGATGATGTCGCAGCAGAACAGGGAGTACAATAAATCAGCTCAAGCCTTTCGTGCCCTGAAAGAAAGGGGTAACCAGTCTGTCGAAAAAGAACCACTTTCTCTTGACTGTCCACCGTGCAAAGATCCAGTAGAGTGTGTGAAATCATTGTGTGGTGAGTTGGCCGTGAATTCAGCAGATACAAGGCGTGACATGTCACAAAGTCCCGCATTCCCCGCGAGTTGGTATCGTCAGTAAGCAGGTCACAATTGAAGTCGACCTCCTCAGGCGCCACCCCCACATGACTTCGAAAAAGTCATGTGGGGGTGGCGCCTGAGGGGGTCTGTATACAATGGCACACAAAATATTGACTTCCTGCACTCGGATGCGTATCAACAGATACTCAGTGTGTGGATTAGACTGCTCAGTTGACATGTCCAGCGTTCAAAATGAGGTTATAGAGTCGTGAATATAAAAACACACTCCGCCTCCACGTCGCAAGTTTCTTTCGTGTCTCACCAGAGAATATCCATGTAGGGCAATCCGACTATCTGGGATTGTCTGATCCAACCAAGTCTCAGCTATTGCAATCACATGAAACTTGTTGGTCAAATATACCAGTTTTGGGTGATGTCCAAGGTTGACAATCGATTGGGCGGTGAAGTAAGTGATTTTGAGCTGTCCTAGTTGCCTACTTCCATTCCCGTTGATAGAGGGGGTTGAGGCTATTGACTAAAAAAGGGTTAGGAGTGAGCGTCGATCCTGGTTGAGAGGAAGGTTGATAGTTCGAAACATCCGAGACAGATCCCAGTATCAATTGCTGTGGAAATTTCTTTGGAGCACTTGTTTGGTCTTTCTTTATGTATACTTATCCACTTTCCGAGAAAGTGATTTTCTCGGACAAATTTCTTGGCGTCCATGAGTGTCTTGCGCTCAACTGCAGTTGACCTTTCGTTGAGAAAGATTTTTTTTCCCTCAGTAGAACCTGGAACCATCTCGGAAAAAAACAGATCGCCTTTATTTTTCTTTGCCTTGAGCCACTCATTGCAGTGTAGTTTGGTGGTAAACTGCACTGTGAGAACTCGGTCTTTGCCGTGCACGACTGGTAAAGCTCGCAGATCGTTCACCATGTCGCGGCGGTATTCAACATTCAGGATGCGGCCGAGGTCCTTCAAGAAGTTGAGTGGAGTTTCAATTGCGACATCCGTCAGGCCGGTTATCACCATATCTTTATCCCAGTCGGGTCGCGAAGGCTTACTTGATAATTGCAGATTTGAGGTTGAACGAATTAGTTTACCAAATTCCGAGATCTTTTCTTCATTCGCAGCTGTTCTAGCTCTAAGCTCACCGACCGAATTCACAAGATGTTGACAGGTTCCTTCTACAGAGTTTACTTTCCTGTCGGTAATATCTAGTCTTGCATTCGTTTGATGGATTTCACGAATTGCAGTGTCGATACTCGATTTGACCTCGATCAAGTTCTTCTCAATGCCTGTGACTGTACTCCAGAGATGTTTCAGGTCGGCGAGATCATTCTGAATAATCGGAATAGCTTTCTGGATATCCGAAATGGATATAGTATGGAATAGTATGGATAAAAAGTCCGGCTAAGTCCGGCTGGATGAGTATGGATAAATATTTCACCAGACTAATGACCAGATGTTTTCAGCCTCGTCATAAATAGTATGGGACAAGTCTGGTGACCTATGGCAACAGTTCAGTTAAGTCTGGCAAAATAGTATGGCAATTAATCTAGGAGGGTCTGGAAAAAAAATTTCCCTAGAATCCAGACTAATCCAGACTAACTTTTATGATTTTATTGCTTTTGTTAGAAATTGAGTCGAGAATTGAACTTGGCAGTCATCAGTTATTAGTCTGGACCTTTATCCACTGGACTGCGGTCATTTATACAGAATTAGAATTACCAGACCTTAAGTAATACGTTATAAAAATTATTATTCTGGTTACAGTTATAATCTGATTTGTGTCTTATATTAATTTTAACATAATTCTATTAAGTTCATTTAAAAGTTAGTTATGCTGTTATACTTAAGTATTTTACTACTTTTAACATGCATATTTTTGAGAAATACGTAAGAAATAGTACTGAATAATAGAATTTAATTTATTGGTTAGAGTGTGGCATTTACTTCTTCACTGAAAGCAATTTTACAGTAATTTTTACAATATGATATGATTACGGGATATGGTTTGTTATTTGATAATCATTGAAGATTTATTGTAGGAAATAGCGATTGTTTTTTCAGTGATTATGATATATCCACTTATATTCTGCGATTATCATATTGTAAAAGATAAATAGAATTTTTTCAGTGTTTAATTGTTATTCATTTTTACATGAGATGATTCGTTTTTAATATATTATAATATATTTTATTGTTAAAGGCCCAGTCTATAGAGAAATTAGTTCTAAACATAAGCAGACTATTTCTAAGAGTTTAAATTTCACTTTCGAATGTTTTTCTTTAAAACGAAAATGTAAGATCTAACACTGTTCTTATCGACGTGAAATTTAATTATGAGTTTACACACAATTTCATTCATCACAGTCGAATGACTTGCAAATGGAAATGCCTCGGTCGAATGAAGCAACATGTCAGAGTGGAAAACATGCATCGCAATCACTGAAATTCCATGCGTTGACGAAATTTTGATTATTCCTAAACGAAGGCTCGATTACTCGATTCATTACAAAAAATTATCATCATTGACCATATATAGCCCAACGTTATATGTTTGCAGCAAATCTCCATTCTGAGCCGATCAAACAACCTGAATTTCGTGTACTTTTGCAATAGTATAATTATTAATCGGCGTTTCGTTGATAAGTCTGTATGCGATTGCGTCAGAAATCCAACTGCGTTTGAAGGCAACTTGATTTTGATTATGTTATTAATGAAATATCAACCAATTAATCTCTGATGCGGGTTGATTCTAATAGTGAAAGGGGATAATATTATATATTGAATACTTTGTTAAGATTCCTTATGAATAACTGCTGACTTATCAGAAATGATATTGTGATTTCAAAATCAATCGACGTATCAGTATAATACGGTCAATTGACTTTCAATAAATTGCATGTGTTCCTTCAAAGCTCACTGTGTCTTTAGATTATGCAAACTTTGTTATTATATCAAGGATTATTTAAAATATACAAATCAATGATTTTTTTCATTTTTTTACAAATAAAATTCTTTGAAATAGTATATTATATAACTATACATGGGAAAAGGTGGCGATTATTCCACGAGAGTGTGTCACGGCATAAGCGAGTAATGTCACACACTTTCGAAAGATCGAAAAGTTTCTCCACAAGTTGTACATGATACTTTTTCAAACAAAAGTCAACTTATTTTGAGTGGGAACAAGTTAATTTCTGTTCGTCATGACTTTTCCAAATCCAATCAGAAAGCAAAATTGTTGGAGTAGAATCGATATTGCACGAGCAAAAATTCTTAGCGAGTACTCATAATTTTAACCCACAAAGACAAAGCATGAAATATCATTTTAATAGGAACTTTTAGACGCTGTCGCTTTGCGCGCACAACGTTGGCGTTATTTGACTCGGCGGCCACATCGCCTCATTAACCCAATTAAGCAATGCAGGCTTGATAACGTGCAGTTTTTACCCGACGAAATTAGTGGATAAGCGCATAAGAGATCGCTAAATCACAGAACTTTTACTAAAAAGGAGAGAAAAAGTTTTGAAGGCTTCGTTTTTTCTTCTTGCTATTCTTGTTTTACGCGACTCATTACCGGAAACTATTTATTTGTCGTTATGAAGCTATTTTGAAGCGGATTAACAAACCGGAAATGATTTCTGATTAAAGTCAAGGAAATCCAAAACAGGAAGACATTTAAATCGATAATTTGATTGTTGGCAGGCAGTATTTGAGAACACATTTTAACGATTCGTTAATATGATACGAAATCTCGAAGACTTATAACAGCTTATATTTTCACATAAAATCAAATATCCGTACTTGTAGCAAAATAAAGAATTTATTAATTAATTAAATTTTGAAGATTAATCTAATTATATGCAAGTTCTTTTTTCACACATAATAATATTTATTAAGTCCATCAATATTCACCAATGAAAATCTTTTGGAACAGCCTTTTTAATATGCAGTAATATCAAGTGTTATTCTTTATGCAGATTATGTTGTATGGAAACGGGTCTTTAGAGAGATCTTCACACAAATTTGCATATGTATAAGTTTATTTGGAAGCGTGAAGTTGAGTAAATGAATTAATGATATATTATTATGATTCTGATTTTTTTACGAAATTAGTTCTTTTATCGAGATAATCAAATAAAGTTTTGAGCACTAAATTAACTTTCCTTTTGTATTAAATTAATCTGTTTTTTTTTTGTTTTTGTTTTAACCGTTTTCTAATGTAAACAATAAGGATAATAAGAATTATGTTTTAATTTAATATATGCAAACAGCAAATATTGAATACTTAGAAAGAGAGTTTAAATGTTGCAGTAAAACCACGAAAAATTGTTATAAGAAAATATGTTTTGTTATGCCAATGTTAATTTGTGTTGACGGTACACAAATGTCATGTAAAAAAATAGGCCAGCACTGCACTTGTGTTCTACGAACAAAAGAGTTTATTTTCGATATGGTGCAGCAGTATGAATCCAAGCTTATCACTACGTCAACATAACATTTGTTCGTATTTATAAAGGATTTTCATTGAATTTTCTATTTTTTATGTTGGTAATGAAATTTTGACATTCAAACCTAGTTACAACTCTACTTCTACGTTTAACGAAATATCCGACATTTTTGCAGAATTTCAGTGTAGAAATGTACTTTTCTAGAAAAATGATAGAATCTTTATTACAATAAGATAAAGTTTTTAGAGTTCGATGGAACTTAAATTATCAATTTTGATCTCATTCAATGACATGAGTAAATTAAATTTGATATTTGTTACAGTAGAAATAAAAAAGTAATGTTACATATAATACATGACATTAATTTTTTTAGGTACGTTTGATTTTTGTTAGTTTATTATGAACAAAGTTGTAAAAGTTAGACGCCTTCTGGGATTTTACGACATCATAAAACGCGAAGTCCTTTAAAGATAAGAAAAAAAGTTTCATTTTGACTGCAGCTATATTTGAGAACATATATATGTGGTATGCTAAAATTATGTCCACAGACTATACACACGTGCATTAGTGAAATTCAATACATAAACTGTCGAAATTTTGTTCTCAAATGTCAACATAATAATGACATTAATGATAATTATGTTGAAAACATTTGAAAGCTGAACATGATTTGTGACACCGTCGAGATCAGACATTGTCCGTGCAATACGGTGATCATAGTCGATCAATATCATCTCCCAGGATACTCATTGCAGACAAAAATAAAGTTGAAATCTGTTAGATTATAGTACCAAACGTGTTTCAATAACATTATTATTCATTTGTTGTCAATGCGCTTACTTTATGTATCGAAATGAAAGCTTTTGTTTACTGCACTGTTTTATTCATAGAAAGCGGACCGTTTCTGTAGTGTAACAAACTTATTTTGTTTGCAACGAATCCGTTTAACTCCAATAATCAATACATCACCATCGCATTTTGCACTTTTTGTATATTAAGATGCCAGTTTTTGGCAAAGAATTAAATAATAATGTTTTTGATGAATATTTTATTTGAAAAATTGAATAAGATTTGTCCTACACTGAGAGAAATTTGAGAGGAATATTTACTAATTTTTTATGAATTTTTGCTAAAGAACGTAGTAATCTGAGAACATATTGAAAAGAGGAGCAAATTTTACTGCTATACGTAATAAAATTTAATATTTAAGTAGCACATTAGAGTAATATTTATTCCAAAATTGCTACTTTAATATCAATTTTTACTACGTATACATAGTAAAAATTGGTATAATACGCAGTAAAATTTGCGCCTTTTTCAATATGTTCTCAAATTACAACGTTCTTTAGTAAAAATTCCTCT
>JABFPJ010000494.1:0-39937 GCA_022817425.1 Gryon sp. ZL-2020 | reverse complement strand
ACGACACTTTCGAGGGTTTCAGCTAGTTCCTCTCAAAATTTGAACAAAATCGGTTTGGTAGATTTTGCGTGATGCTCGAACAAACAAACAAACAAACAAACAAACATACTTTCATATTTATATATATTAGTTAGATAGTTAGATATATATATTTTTTTTTTGTACTTGTCTTTGTACTTGGCGCGAGACACTACCGTGTTTCTTGATATATTTTATATTACATTATTATTATTATTTAAAAAAAAACTAACTTCTCGACCTCCTGTAGCGAGCGATTTTCCAGACCAAAATATGTGCGAACAAGTTGCCACACCACGGCATTTATCAGGTTTTCGTAAAAGTTTACTCGCATAAAGTGCACACTGATTTCTCACTGGCTCTGCATTTTCCTCGCTAAAGCAACTCATTTTTTCAAATGTACCAACGATCAGTGTAATTGCTGCGAGCTGCGCTTTCGAGTCACTAATTTCATCTTCATAAATAGCAAATGCTTGACTCATAAATTCATATGCCACAACTTCGTAATTATCAAAACGTATTTCGCCAATTGCTATGGCACCTTGTAGAAACAGCCTGAGCGGTAATTCCGCCAGTTCGGTTTTCATTAAAACACTTAATGTTGTGTGACAAAACAGAAATATCTTTTGACACTTTTTCTGCCACATTTCGTCCTATAAAAATAATGAAATATTAAAAAAATGACAATATTATATAACAAACTTTTTTTCGTTTATTTAGATTAAAAAATTTAATATAATTTATATATATATATACATATATGAAATATATATATGAAATAATATATGAAATATATGAAAAATACCTGATCACGTAAACTTTTATACGTGAAAGCAAGTTGATATGCCTGAAATACGAGTGGCGGTAATGTGTGTTTGATTCGTTTACTTCCACCTGCGCCGAAAGATTTGCGCGCGGCACTTAAAATCATATATTGTTGATCCGCATTATCGGACTTGAAATGGTGTATCAATCGTCCCAGGAGACCTTGCTCTTCAGCAAAATCTTCGGGATCCTCTTCAACATTCGGTTGATCTGTTTGATCTTGTATCAATGGCGCAACCATTAGTAACACCTGTTCAACTTGCTCTTGCGTTGGTATCAAAGTTTCGTTGTCGAGAATGTTCATAATAATGTATATGGCCAACAATTTTCTGCCTTCATAATCAAAGTACCAGAAGAGTGGCGCATAATATTCCAATTTCAAGACGATGAGAATGTTTTTGTAATTATCGACCGGGATTTTCATGAGTCTGGATAATTCTCGAGACACTGCACTGTTGTATTCTAGTCTGCAAAAAAATGTTTAAACGCATTTTAAACATAGTTATTTGATTCAATAGGCAAAAATATATTCAATATATTTCAGCTGATATAGTTTTTTTTTTTACTTTTCTATATTGAGTTTCTGGAAAATTTCAACAGTTGTTTGCAAAACTTTATCCACGTAATCGACTCTGTCCGGATAACATTTGTGTGCTAAGTTAATCAGAGCGACTTGTAATGATACAATATCTTCTGATGGCATATCTTGCCGTGTCTACAAAAAAAGGAATAAAATAAATTATATCATCAAATTAACATATATTTTCACATTCAATTTAATTATTGCAGTTGCTTCAGATTCAAACTAGATAAGAAAGGAAAACATTGGTTTGCAACATCATCGTTGAAATCAATTTGTGATTTTGGTTTCATCATTTTGCTTTTAAATTCATTCAAAATCATTATACATAAATAATTTTTACAATATAAGTAATTATTACTTGAATAATGCTAGCAACTTGATCGCTGAAAACATCAAAAAGTTTAACATCTTGCAATATTCCCGGCACTTGAGTCGGACTACCCGGTCCGCCGACTCCATCCGACCTTTGACTAAATGCGGCTAAACGATCTATCAATGATATGATAATATTTTTTACATTCACACCAATTTGTAACTCGGCGCATGATTTGAGAAAGGGATTCAGAGTTTGTAGATGGAATTCGTCTGGAAAAACCTATAATTTTTAAGAAAGCAAATTATTTAAAAATCAAGAAGAAGATATATTGTATCAAATACTTTTGCGATATAAAAATTGTATGTTCACCTGAATAATGCATTCCATAAGATATTCCTGAGCTATTGCATCTCTGCAGCTAACCACTTGTTCTAAAATTCCAGGAAGCACGAGCTAAAACAAGATGTACTGTTATTATTACTGTTTATTTAAATTCTACAAATTACATTTAAATTTAAATTCACAAATTGTCATTTTTTTATAATAATATAAAATTAAATTAAAACAAACCCTTTTGTATATATCCAGGGTAACTGATTCCAACTGACTTAATCTCACGAGATTGGTGCCTACCAATATACGTAACTCTTCTCGTTCCCTTTCTCGTCGTTCTCGATCTCTACTGTGTCCTTGATGTTGCATTCGTACCCAAAGTTTATTCATTTCCGCGAAGTTCATCAACACAAAGTCAATGCTGTCGCGTACCTACAATTTAATTAACTCTTTTCCAAACTTATTTTGTAGAAAAATGATCTGTCTTTATTAAAATTTTAAATGTGTAATATTTAAAATAATATATCTGAATAAAATGATGTTGTTAAATCTTACAGATCCTTCTTCATCACCACCATCGGGAACATCTGGCAATATGTTTCTTGTACATTGCAATAAATAATTCCGTAAAAATAATCCTCTCAAAGGATGTTGCACGCCTCGACACATTTCTACTAAATCACGCAAAAGATCTCTCTTATAGGCAGGAGTAGTTTTTATATAAACTAATCCTACTGTGATGAGTAGATAACTGGAATAAATATACACCAATGTATTAATTATAATTCATTTTTTATGTTACTTAAATTGCAAAGACATTTATATCTTACAGTCGTGGAACGATATTTCCAGCATATTGTACTAATTCGTATAAATCAGCCACTTTTCTTCCTCGCTGAAACTCATCCAAAAGATACAATTCTAAGTGTTGTAACTCATCTGTTACTGCCATATCTGTTGAATTATGTTAAGAAAGCGTAGCAGTTCGATTCGTTATATAATATAATTATAATTTAATTATAATATTAAAAATCATATTATAGTATGTATAATAAATTTATTTAAATGTTTATAATAATTTAGAAATGGATTTTGTTTCACTTTTTAAATTTTACATATTTTTCTGCCACGCAGTATATATCACAATATCACCGAAATTATCTATATTTATTTACATTTATAACATATTACTATTTTAATCTTCATTAAAAAAATTTTTTTTTTTTTCAATTTTCTCTTTTCTTTACTCATGTTCGCAGAGTCTCTATGCCTTTTTTTTATATATTTTGTCACCTTATATTATTTTTTGTACTTTTCCCTCCGCTTTTTCTAACCATATTTGTGCTATTTTGCATGCCTCTACATAATATATTATAAGAAGAAGATAAGTTCCGATACAACAAAACATTTTTCTGCATAATTTTTCAAAATAATTGTCAGTTTGTATAGTCTATGACATTCGTCTTGAATCAAGCAATATGGTATTAAACTTTACATCAAAATGGTCTAGTAGTTTATGCGTGATGACAGACAAACATAGATTTAAATCTATATATTAGTAAGAAGTAGAATAATGCAGAGTATTTCATAGATTTGGTGCCGTTCACTTAAATTAATAAAATTATAAATATATTTTGTAAAATTTAATGTAAGGATCGTTCCTCCGATAAATTTTGAAAGTAACGCAGATATTCAGTAGTTGCTCTCTATGATTAGACTTTTGCTCGATTGTCTTATTTGCAGTTCGCCGGTTTCCCCGAAAAAAAGGTCATGTGATCAAGGTTATCCCTCATTTCCACAATAATATAAAATAAAATATAGTGAATATAATATTTTGTTGTATTTTTTTAAAGGATACAAAGTTCATAATAACTTTTTGGACTAAGTAACGACGTTCTCAGTTCTCCTAACATTGTTGACGCATGTTTAAGGGCATCCATGAGCTTCGAATTATCCAGACAGTGCTTCATTTTGAAAGCTTGCACTTTGACCACCCCAATTGCTTCTTCCAAAAGTTTCTCCTGCTCCTCCATTCCGGTCATCGTCGATGTGATAGGCTGCGAGAAAAATAAAGATGCCTACCAGGAAACAATAAGTAGCACTCTACCAGATAAGCCATTCTCAAATACTGCATTCATTATGCACAAAATCTATCGTGCAATTTTAAAACTATATTAATTGCATCACTAAGTTGCTTTTCAAGATTAACTTATTATAACAATCGAAATATTCATAAATTTATTAATTTATTTATATTTACAAAAACTTATAACAAGGAAAAATACAAAGATCAAAATTGTATTAATTTCGTATTTAAGTGATTTATCATAATTATATCAATGATCTTTACAGAGGTTATGTGTTCTGCGAATTAACAGGTTTGCAAACAAGTTATGTCAACAAAAGCACACTTTGGATACAATTCAATTTGTCAATTCAATGCAAAAACATTCGACAATTGTTTTTGTAAACATAGTGTGCAAAAAAGGAAATTGTTAACAAGTGCACTCTGTCGAGCAATTTGTTTATGTGTACGTGTTAATACGAGCAACTGATTACGTTTTTGCTTACTACTTTATATATACAAGATATACATAGATATACAAGATCATGCAATGAACTTACCATTTTGAAATGATTTATACAAACGCTTCACGGCTATTGTTTTTTAATTTAAACGCGAAAATTCACTTCGGATCGTTGTGATGATTTATTTGCAACATCACAGACAATTTCAATGTTCCAAAAGTCAATTTTTGTTGGCGCAATTTCTCAATTGCTATTCTATCAACTAAATCGGTGGGACATTATCCCACGTATTCGACTTTTCGTATTTCAATTCTCCAGAGTTCTGGACAATTTCAAACTAGAAGCTGCTAGAAACTGACTTTATTGGCGTATTCGCTAACGAACATTTGAATGTTTTAATAAAGGATAGACAATCTGTTTCACACATAAGTCTGTCTTTTTTTAAATCCAGCAAATGTTCTTAGCGAATTTGCCATATGGGTAATTTTATTACAATACTATAAATGATCTATTTTTGCTATAAAAAAATAAGAATCCGAATTTCTTTGTAATCAACATAACCTCAAAAAATGTAGAGATAGGAACATTTCAGGTGATGTAGTTGGTAAAAAAGGTGCATATTTGCGTCAAGAATTTGTAGCGAAATTCAATGCACTTGCGTCAAATAAATGCTTTGACTCTGACATAACCACGACAACGCTCAAGCCAAAAAAATGAAGTTTCGACAACGGTTATTCGCATTGCTAATCACCTGAGACAAGACTTTTCCAACCATGAGCAACAATTATTATTGAATGTTCACTGTCTGCTAACCTCGAGTCGTTTTGTGATTACTTATTTTGGCGATTTTGCGTGAGCTGATTGTTTTGACGCGAGAGAAATGGCGGATATTGTATTTGTAATATATTTTGTGTTGTTGTTGACACTCGCAACATGTCCAGGTAAATCTATTTGTGCATTCTTTTTCTTTTCATTTTGTTTGAAATAATATACATTCGTAATAATAATCATTATTATTTTAATTATAAGGATAATATTAAAATGCAAAATACGCTAATGCGAAAAAAATTGTAAAATACAACCTTAACAAACAATGTTTCGTGTTATTGAATTTGATTAATTAATTTAATCATGCATTTGAATGCATATATATATATATATATATATATATATATATATATATATATGAAATATATTTTATCTGTATTATAGTTATAACAATAAATTGAAATTGTAGGAAAAGCGGAATACATGGGCTTGCAAGAGGATGATTTATCGAATGAAAGTCAAGAAAATGTCGAGCCTCCAGAGTTGCTCGATCATAAATTTTACAATACTCCTACACAGCGACTTTTCAAATGCCATATATGTGACGACAAGACTGAATGTTATAATCCAAGAGTTTGTGAGAACGCACTTGTCGTAAGTTTTTTTAAACAAACAAATTCACAATATTCAAAACTAATTAACTTTAATGTAATAATATAACATTTTTATTAAGTTATTAATTTAAGTAGTTTTTTAATTAGAATTATAATTTTGTATATGTAATGTTTGCATTTAGTGTTGGAAATCAAGTGTTCGAGATGCCGAAGGTGTTGAACAAAATAAACGTGGATGTACGACAGAACCGGAGCAAATACCGATGATTTGTAACAACAATAAGCCGTTGATTGTAACTGTACGTGAAAATGAAAAAACGCTCAAAGGGCAACAACGTCACGTTGAGTGTTGCCAAGCAGATTATTGTAACGAAGGGCCATATCCCGTTTTACAGGAATTAAATAGTGGTAAAAATGCATTACAATTAATATAATTTATTCAGCAATATTTTATTAAAAAAGAAAGCAAATATATACATTTAATTAAATATATGCAAAAGAAAAAAATAAAACAATTTTGTATAAGTAAAAGATTAAAAAAATTGTGTTTATGTGCAGATGAAAATAAAGAGGACTATGTGCTCAAACTGACGCTAGCCGTATTGGCTCCATTAGTATTTCTCTGTCTGATAGCCGCCAGTGTCTGTTTTTTTATCTTCTCACGAAGAACCAAACGCAATCGAAAACCTAAATCCTCTCGACACAACAAATTACTTATGGAGGCAGACTTAGAACCAGCAATGTTACATTTTACATCGTCGTCTCACTCATCCAGCACTTATCATCCACACGAATTAAAAGCTACTGCTGCTGGCGACAGTACATTAAAGGTACATTAAATGTCACATCTGATCAAAATAGTTTCATATTTTTACATCAAATTTAGATATTGCAGTCCGATAATATAAAAAATTGAAAATCTAAGTGAAAAAAGATCCGAAATATTTAAAATTTCATTAAAAACGAAAAAGCGCCAAGTACAAATATTTATTTTTTATTTATGTTTAAACAAAGATAATTTGAATTGTATATATTTATATAGAGGAACGTGTATACAATTATAAATGTGAAACCAAGTCTATTTATGATATATTATAAAAATACTGAGATACATGTATGTGTATTAATTTGATAGGAATATTTGGACGGACGAAGTTTAACCAGTGGATCCGGGTCCGGTTTGCCATTGCTAGTTCAGAGGACCCTCGCGAAGCAGGTCGCTCTGGTGGAATGCATCGGTAGCGGCGGCAGCGGGGGATTCGGCGGTGAAGTATGGCGTGGCATTTGGCACGGCGAGAACGTCGCAGTAAAGATATACTTTTCTCGCGACGAAGCAGCCTGGGTTCGCGAGACCGAGGTACACTCGCAGCTGCTGCCATCTCGACATGACAACATCCTCGGCTATGTTGGCAGTGACATGACCAGCAGATCCAGTTGCACGCAACTTTGGCTCGTCACTCACTACCATCCACTGGGTTCTCTTTACGATTATCTCAACCGCTCGAATCATCCATTGAATCATCATCAAATATTCAACATCTGTTTGGGTATTGTCGATGGTCTGTTGTACTTGCATACGGAAATTTGCGGAACCAAAGGCAAACCAGCCATGGCTCATCGCAACTTGAAGTCAAAAAATATCTTAGTTAAGTCCAATGGTGCTTGTGTTATTGCGGACTTTTGTCTTGCCGTTACGCAGGATCGACTGGCTACGGAAAAAATTGACCTCAAACAGGGATCCAAACGTTACATGAGTCCTGAAATTTTAGAGCAAAAGTATGTTTTTTGTTTCTAGTTCAAAGTTACAATAATTCTTACAAATTTGCTAATGATTATATCTTCTTGCAGAATCAACATCGGTTGTTTAGAAAGTTTTCGTTGTGCTGATATCTACAGCTTGGGATTGATTCTTTGGGAAGTTTGTCGCAGATGTTTGTGCAACGGAGTTGCGTTAGATTATGCTTCGCCTTACGCGGAGTGGCTTGCCGCGGGCAATCAGGAGCCGTCTTTAGAAGAGATGCGCAAACTCGTTTGTCTCGATCAACGACGACCTCCTCTTCCCAATAGATGGCATTCAGATTCGGTAAAACATTATACTTCATTACTATTATTATTTTGAAATTAAATGTATTCTTATTCATTGATTGTTATTTATTAACATGTTATTTCTTATTGCAGACTCTGACCGAATTAGGCAAACTGATGCGCGAATGTTGGCATGGAAAACCAGCAGCGCGATTGCCCATCTTACGAGTGAAAAAGACTCTTGTAAAATTAGCCGCGAATGACTCTCGCGTTCATCTGCCAATCGACTGACCAGTCATCCTCTTCTCTTTATGTGCATATTTATTGTTATTATTTTTCCACCGACTCATTCATCTTCATTATTTACTTTTTATCAATTTATTAACGCTATTGCGATTGGAATTATCATTTGTCAACATATCATACAAATAACGCTTAACATTAGTTAACTTATCATTTTTTATATATGGTAAAAATGTCATTGCATTAATGCAGTTATTTCATTTTTAAATGGCAATATTAATTAAAGGTAGGTCAGATAGCAAAATTAAAAAACATTTTAAATGCAATTTAAATAAAAATATAAAATTTTATAAATCAAAAACATTTTATTGCAGATTTTGCTATCTGGGTGATTATCAAAGCACAATTTAAGGAGACCTTTTTTCGCTCGATAATATGCTTTGCTTTCAGAATTTGTACATTTATTGCTATTAAATATAAGAATGATAAATAATTAACGGAACCGGATTCTGTGTTGCACTTTGTAGAAATCTGAAATTTATAATAGCTTTTTATAATCCAATTTTACATTGACAAATATCTAATTTTTTTGAGTAATTAACAATTAAAAATACAAATTTCTTCATTGAAGCTTTGTTTGATATTTGTGACTAGTATTTTACAAATATAAACAAATTTTAAAAACTAATGAAAGTGAGCTCATTACAACTTTATACTTTTTTAAAGTTTATATAATTTTGTATATAAAATCTACATAATTTTTTATTTGTATATACATTATAAATTGTATTTCATTATTTTTTTATATTTAACGTTAAATAATAGTAATAAACTTCAATGAAAGTACTTATAGAATATTGAACGACAATAACTTAAATCTTTCATCCGTAACTCATAATGCGTTTTATGCATATTTACATTATTATACCTTGTATTGAATCCGAGTTCTGTACAAAAAGGAAACAACAAAATTAAATAATGCTGCTATGGTATTTGTGGAATTGAAAAATAATATAAAAATTGTTCTTTAGAGCTTTTTGCGTCATACATAATTGAATTGGACATTTTCAAGACTGAAGTTAAGCGCGCTTTCAAGTCATCTACTTGCCTATCTCCATTTCACTTATTATTTTTTTACAAAAAATACATTCTCAATAACAACAAATAATTTAATTAGTACTATTATATCATTTTAATTTTATGTTTACTTTTACAATCGTTATATTACATAATTTTCATTATATAAAATACAAAAAAGGCAACAAAAATAATCATTACCATTAACTGATGAGTGTATTTTTTGTGGAAGAATTGTGTAGGTTATATTTGATATGCTAGATTTTGTTGTCAATTATTGATTTAAAATTGAAAATGAAAATCGATGATAAATTTTTCTCGATATTCGAGACAGATTTTTTAAGTTAAAAGACAACTGTAAAATGTAAAGGATGAAATTTGTATAAATTCATTATTTCGACTGCAAAAATGATTCAATTGTAGATACTGTTTGAAGAAAATTTAATTTAAGTGATGTAATGAAGAAAAAAAAATGGAACAAGCATAATCGAAAATATAATATTAGCCTTAAAATTAATTAAGCGACTTACAGTTAGTATTTTAATATAACGTGTGTACATATGACAGTTTTATTTGCTATAAGTATCCGTGCATTAATTGTGAATAATTTTAATTAATATTACAACGATGTAAATAAAATGTTTATATTGATTAATAATAATGATAATGATAAGAATAAAAAGAAAAGGTCACCAATCATACAACGAAAAAATCATTAAATCAAATGTGCAGTATAATGTTATACATCAATGGACAAAAATATTTATAATAATAAACTGAGAACTGTTAAAAATCTAGAATTTTACTTATTTGATAACTTTTTATTTTAGGAATTGGATTTTTTAAAGAACATTTTTTCATTTTCTCAACTTCTTTTTATGCAAAAGTTTTGTTTTTATTCAAACGTAAAAGTGATTCAATAGAAAAATTGTCATCTTAGTAATAGTTACAATGAAATAATGTTTTATTAAACACATTCGACATAATCGTCAAAAAAAATTATAATTAAAAAAATACTATTTTTAATTTATAATTATTGTTTATAATATTGAAACTATATACGTCTTACGATAACTTAAATACTTATTATTAAGTCAACTAAAATATTTCAATATTTGTAAGTTAACAAAATTTCGTTGCAAAAACGCGTTAAGATGAACTTCTTGGTTTCAACTCGTCATAACATGATCTCAAGAAAATGTAATTCTTCTTCATTGGATTATAAAATTCGTGGCCCTAAAATATATTGAATGTTTAATTTTATATATTTAATTTATTTTAGTTCCTGAAATATTTATACAAATATAAATTTACCTTTGACCAATCATAAGAAACTGCATATGCAAATATTTGGCCATTACTATTAAAGCAACATTGGGTAATTGGTTGTTCCATTGCTTCGGAAGATTTCAATTTTGTTCGAGCATCTTTATCCCAGAAACTAAACGTGCCATCACTGCCTACGGTCGCTAAAGTCCCATGAACAGGATGGAAAGCAATATCGTTTACCTAAAAAGAATTTCAAATGTACTAAACAAACATTGCATTCAGAGATGCACGATAGTCATGTGACAAAATATGACGATTGTCAATGATCGTCATAATATTCAATGATGAAGCTCTTAAAAATCTGACTGACAAAGACATGACATGATATAACAAACATTTTTATGACGATCAAATAAGATCTATATAGATCTGTATAGACGAGAATAAAATTTTTGTTTTAAATTAATTCTAAAAAAATGAGTCATTTTAAATTTAAACTTTTGTTTATTCATATAATAGTTGTACAATAAACGCAACTTTTTTCCCATTTAATTCATTCCCTTGCATTCTATAATATCTTGAAAAACTTGTCATGTCATGTCAAATTTTTAAACTTTTGACCGTTAAAAATACATAGAATTTCTTGACCGTCACATGACGATTAAATGACGTGTCATTGACAAATTAAAAGTTTTGACTGAAAAAAATGTATCTCTGATTGCATTGCATAATAATAATTTGCATTTATCTCTAATTGATGTTATAAAGGGAATAAAATTATACCGCATAAATGTCTTGATAACCATTAGGAGCTCCATTTGAACGATGACACTTGAATGTGAAATTGTCTTTTGGATTAGACGGGTTTACATATTGAATAGCGACTCGTCCTTCGACACTTCCTAAAGCAAAGCCCGTAGGTACTTTCTTTTTATCACGGAAAATAGCTACGCATCGGTGCTGATACTTCAATGGCGATTCTATACGTTTGTACTCTTGCGGTGTACTTTCTAATTGATAAACCAACAAACCACGTCCTGCAGTACTCACTACTGCCATTGGATAATCCTATATTATAATATTATTTGTTTTATTAATATTATTTGTTTCTTACATAATATTAATTGTGTAAAATATGCAAGCTATACAATATTGCAACTTAATAAATATAATAAAATATTATAAAATATTATATTATAAATTTATAATTTTCAAGAAAATAAATAAATCAATCTTCAAATAAACTTGGAGAATGAAGAATATAATATAAATGTATAAGAATATAACATAATTGTATAATAATGTAATAAAAAGCAAAATATTTTGTTAGAGAACATTATTTATAAAAGAAAAAAAATAGTATATTACTTAATTTGTGAGTTCAGAAAATGGGAGTTCACTTCTCTCATGCGTGAACAGAATGGCAACACGAGCGAAACGAGTTTTGTCATGCTCACCTTCACTGAGAGAAATATCTCCTGAGCTCACGAGTTGAGTACAATGCTTTTCCTTACGAAAGTGAGAAAAGCAACTACTTTTATCACGAGTAAAATAAAATGCTTTTATCACTATCACTAGTTGGACAAATAAAATAGTAATTAATTAACGATTCAACTTACAACATCGGCACAGTAACATCGTTCAGGTAAATTAATTGTCAACATCGGTGTTGATGTCCGTGGATCCCAAAACTAAAAATACATATTTAAATGTGACAAAATACAAATTTATCAATGAAAATTTAAAAATCTACTATTATTTCCCCGATATACATATAAAATTAATACAGTTTGTTAAATGATAACAAAAAGTGATTACTTTTAATGTTTTGTCCCATGATCCGGTCATTAAACAAGAATAATTGGACCCTTTGATCCAATGACAGGTTTTCACCGGGGCATCATGTTGCGCAACTTGTATACTTTGATTTGAAGCCAAGTCCCAGCATTTGACCATTTTGTCACAAGAAGCCATAAACACTTTTGTTCCATCCTAAAAATGAACAAGATTTTTTTACTTTGCTCAATCTTTTACATTAAATTAGATTAAATTGTATTACTTTTGATGTTATAATAATAATAATAATAATAATAATAATAATAATAATAATAATAATAATAATAATGAAAACAAAAATATACTTACATCACTCCAGCATACATCAAGGATAGGACCTGCCATAGTCTGCATAGATTTTGGGACAGTTTTGCCTGTTTGTTCTACCTCCCAGCATCTCACATTACAATCCCACGAACCGGCGACTAAAAAATTTTGCGGTATCGACGCTGGACTAAATGCCAAGCTGGAAATCGACTCCTCCGGGGGCGATACAACCTCGAAATCTTTCATTGGGTTCGAATTGGAAGTCGTCGTTGAGCCCATTGACGTGTTTTGATTATACATTTTGAAATGTTGCTTTATTTATCTACAAATGAAATAAAATGGATTACTTCAATATTTCATTTAAATTAATTAATTTCATCCTTTCGTGTACATAACGTATATACATATTCATGTATTTTTGCAAATTTATGTTCACACTTTTATTAGTGTACAGTAGAACCTCGATTATCCGAGATAGTCGGGACCCAGCATACCTCGGATAATCGAAAACTCGGATAATACGAAATAACATAATTAATAGCAATTAAAGATGGAAAATATTAATTTCATTAATGTACCGATGGTGTAATTGCTAGAACAGAGTTATTTAAACATTTATTTTGTTTTATTACCTATTATTTATACTATTGATACGTGAAAATGATGACTGCAGTAGAAGAAAATTTGGAAAAATTCGGGTTCGGGAATCGGTTGAGTGCCTCGGATAATCCGGAACATCGGTTAAGCGAGACTCGGATAATCGAGGTTCTACTGTAATTCAATTTAATAATATATCACTTTAATGCAAAAACTTTTTTTCGTAAAGCAGATAATTTGAATGTGTAATTTTGATTTTTTCGTTTTAAACATGCTTGGTTTAATACCGGTTAATGTTGTATCTCACTTGTTGTTGGGGTTAGATTTGTATTTTCCCACAAATTATTTGTCTTTTTCAAATAATTGTGGTTATATTATAACAGTTGATAAATAAATTGCCTCTAATTCAATTTAAGCAACTTTGTTGCCTTCGATGACAACAAATAATGTAATAATAACAAACGACTTTCAAACTTACATTTCAATTTACATACACAAATTTTGCTCTATTACTTGTGGCATATTCGCTAACGAACATTTCAATGTTTTAATAAAAAAAGACGGAGAATCTATTTCGCATAAGTCTGTCCTTTATTAAATCATTCAAACGTTCTTAGCGAATACGCCATTGCTATAACTGAAATAAAACTTACTCGTGTTTACAAGCAGGCGTTTCGATCATTACGATGTATCTTATTTCTGTCCTTTTCTAAGTCATGCAATAACTCATTTTCTCTCTGTTTAATTATCAATAAAAATTTAATTAAAATGAAACAAAAATGTTTGTAAATATTTGCATTACAAAATTATTACAAAAACAAAATTTAAGGTTCAAATCTTGTTAAATATTTTTTTTTTCATTCGAAAAGTTGTTTTTTAATAAAAATTGTTGTATTGTTGTATTATTCATTAAATATTTGAATATTGTTACAAAGTAATAATTAACATGAACATTGATTTTATCTCATTCTTTTATACGAGATAAAATGCAAAAGATGCAACATTTATGTAAACATGCTATGTCGAATGTTGATTTAACGTTTTGGTTAGGTTTTATACGGTGAATCACTTTTCGTATTTCTTTGTTGTTTGAAAAATGTTGCTCAAAAGTGATTATTTTTATGATGATTAAAATAGAGTAGAATGCCACTGCTTAATGATAATATTACGCCGTCAAAATGAGACGTAAATTTTACAACTGTAATGTCATAGATAGTATATTTTTTAAATGACATCACTCTTAATTTAACGTTAAGTATATTAATGAATTATTCTAACTAGAAATTATTGTCAATACAATTCTATTTATTTATATTTACATAAATAATTCGTACTTATAACACAAAAAAATTGTAATAGTAGAAATACGTTTAACAATAAAAATGTTTTTATATTATTTATACTTAAAAAAAGTTATATAAATGTCAATATTATTATAAATACATCAATTTGCAAATTTTCTTTTATTAATTTTTGTTCGATTGTTAAATATTTAAATTAATTTATATTTATATATAATATTTATTTAATTATTAAATATTTCAGTATATGAAGTATAAATCTGAGATTTAATCTAGGAGACTGTAAAAAAAGCCAAAATGAATTGGACGGATCTTTGTGGATACTCAAATTCTGCTCTACCATCTCCAGGATTAAATAGTTTCAGCGTTTGTTTCCAGCAATTATTTTTACAGGTTTTTTAGTTATAAATATAAATATTAATATAATAATAAATATTTAAAATATCTATTACTATTTAGATTAAATCTTAATAATGCTATTATTTTGTTGTATAGATACCAATACTGGCTGTATTAGCAATAATGTCTGCATACTATTGCGGAAAATGGACTGCCCAATGGAGACGTGACACTTACTCTATATATGCGATAAACTTTCGTATCGTGATTACAATTTGTTTAGCATTATTGCCAATTTTTCGATCGTATATCATTTTAACGAACACAACATTTTCTTCAAATAATATGATGAAGGACATGATACTTGAAAGCAAAATTGATTCATTATACACGAAGGATTATTTTGTCGAACAATCTTTGTTTAAACGAAATCTACAATTGAATAATAATGATAGCAATTTAGAGAATGAAAATAATGTATGGCCAGCTATTTCAACTAACGTCCAACAGACGCAAGATTTATATACGAGAACAAGTGATAAGACTACGTCTGCCAAACCAATCGGTGGGTTACTCACCCACGTAAAAAGATATAGACTTTAGAATTAAACAATTATTTGTCGAAATAATATAAAAATGCATTAGACAAATAATTTAGAAATATGAAAATATTTTTTTAAGTATCACGATTACTGTATGCACGCATGTATGCAGTTTGTGTTAGAATTCAATCTATTAATATTTTTAAAAATAATTTTCAAAAATAAAAAGTATAATATATAGTGGGAGGGGCTATAGCCTGAGATTCAGCTAGTTAGTAATAAATTTGATTTAAAGCTGAAACTTTAAGAAAATATACGTTAATAAATTTTTGTCTTATTCATTATGATTTTTCTTAGATTTTGATAAGCAAATAACATACAAAACAAATAAAACAATTTCAATCTTTATAGGCCAATAAAGTAAATTTATTAACAATTCATGACAAATTATATATAAAAAATCATATACTGCGTAAACATTTTCTGTTACATTTTGCATATCATATCGGCAAATGATTTTTGATGACGAAAGTCTATATTTTTTACGATGGGTGTATAAATACATATATGAAAATAATAATATGATTGATATAATATCTTTCTATAATCTTTATTTTATTAACAGATTATTTTGTCGCTGGAACTGAGGGGTTGGCTTGGTTTATTCATATATGTTTTTTATTGAGCATGCGAATAGGTGGAGGCTCGAGTTCACGTGGTCCAGTGTTTGTCCGAGTCTTATTATTTTTATTGCTCGGAATATCAGCATTATTGTTAAGAAGTCATATTATCAAGAAATCGCAAGATGACATTCTTCCACATTTTTCACTTGGATTTAGCATTAGTACTGTTATTCTCTTGACTTTGTACTGTTTGTCCTTAATTCCAGGACAAGTTTCTACTACACGAATTCGCCGAGTGTCTAGATTTCGCGAGGTAATTGAAACAAATAATGAAAAGTCATTAAAATCATTTGAAATTGATCTAAATAATTTTGGATTTGATGATATATAGATAGGATAAACATTTCTTATTTAAATGCTCTGCGTAATATAAAATAAGAAAACACAATCAAAACAAATAATTAAGACTAGAAAAATGTATGCCTTGACTTTAATTTTAAAATATCAATTTGATTTGAGAAAAAAATATAACTGACTAAAATAATGATAAATTCAAAGTTTCTTATACGTAAAACATAAAATTATATAACAATTGTGGTAAGTTAAAACTCAATCAAAATGTTATTCTATTTTTAAATTTAGCTTGCAAATATTCTTTAAGCAAATAGAATTTTACTTCGTATATTATTCTTAAACATTTTATGAAAAATAACATTTGAAATCTCAGAAATAAAAATATCCAAATTTATTAATAGAAATAATAGTCTTTTAAATAAATCGTACTTAAGTATATTATTAAATAATTATGATTATTATCTAAATAAAATAAGAATTTTTTTTTCAGGTGGGGGAACGTACGACTTTATTAAGTAGTCCGACTTCTTCGTACGTAACTTTTACTGAGGAACAAGATCTTTCTTATCTTGGAATAGCAATGGAAGGTGTCACGTTTATTTCCAAACTCTTTTTTTTCTGGGTTACGCCTCTAATGGAGAAAGGCGCTAAAGGATTGCTCAAACATACTGACGATCTTTATGATTTACCCGAGCACGTCAACACCTCTAATATCCGACAAAAAATTGATAAACAGATCAAACATATGGTATACCATTTAAATATATAGATTGGTTGGTGTAATTCTTACTAATGAATGATATGAAAAAATGTAAAGAAATAATTTCTGTTTAGTATGTACGAGAAAATGGCCAAAGAATACTTGAAGATTCAACGAGTGCTGCAATTGTTACATCAACTAATAAAATGACTTTGTTAAGATTGCTGCACAAATGTTATGGCTGGCAATTTTATTCCGTTGGAATATTGAAACTAATGGCAGATTCAAGTGGATTTTTGAGTCCGATATTGTTGAATACATTTATTGGATTTATCGAAGATGCCGAAGAACCAATTTCCAGGGGATACTTTTATGCATTGCTCATGTTCCTTACCGCAGTAGTCGGTGAGTTTTGATGAATCAGTAATTATTTGTAAAACTGTTTTGTCTTTCAAATGTTTATCACAAATTTTGTGACTTAAAAGAAATATTGCCTTATTTTGAAAAAACATTTTTCATACACTTTTGCTTAATATTTATTTGTAGGAGCTTTTTTTAATACTCATTTCACATTCTGGATGTCAATTGTTGGCTTAAAGATACGAGCATGTATTATAACATTGGTTTATTCAAAAGTCATTCAGTCGTCAAATACAAAACTCTATAAAGTATTTACGTTTGGTGAAATTATCAATTTCATGAGCACCGATGCAGATAGAATTGTAAATAGCTGTGCAAGTTTTCATACACTATGGAGTATTCCATTTCAAGTAGGTTGTAAATTATTTTAATATAATTTACATATAGGTAATAAAACATAGATTTTTTTGATAATATAAATAAAAAGAAATTAAGATAAGCAAATTTAAAGAAGTATGTAAAATAATTAATATTTAGTTTTTTTTCTCAGCTTATTGTTACGATGTACCTATTATATTGGCAAATAGGTCTTGCGTTTCTTGCTGGTATTATATTTGCAGTGATTTTAATTCCAATCAACAAACTAATAGCAAATAAGATTGGTGATTTGAGCACAAAGATGATGGCTCGGAAAGATCAAAGACTTCGTTTAATGGGCGAAGCTCTTCGTGGATTCAAGACGATCAAATTAAACGTTTGGGAAGATTTATTCATTGATAATATATTTAGTAAGACACGAACACAGTACTTGCTTTAAATTATGCTATTACACGCTTATGAAATTAAATTGTACATTTGTTTCATTTTGAATCAGAATTTCGAGATCAAGAAGTCAAATATTTACGAGGTAGAAAATATTTGGATGCATTGTGTGTATATTTTTGGGCCACAACACCAATAATTATTGCATTACTAACATTTTCTACCTACGTCCTAATGGGTAATACATTGGACGCTAAAACAGTTTTTACGACTATGGCTTTGTTGAATATGTTAATCGGTCCTTTGAACACTTTTCCGTGGGTTTTAAATGGCTTAACAGAAGCTTGGATATCCATACGACGAGTGCAACAATTATTTAATGTAAATATTTTGATAATTAAATGATAAAATTGTATGCTTAATGTTGATTTAATGTCAACGATAAATTGCTTTAACAGGTACCAGATGTAGATCTACAAAATTACTATTCAAATTTATCTGACGATTATGATATTTTGATAAAAAAAGGCAGCTTTTGCGTTGACGATACGAAAAGTCGAAAACCAGATCGACTGACTAGTCCAGAATTGGAAAACTTTGCTTCCCCTTCATCGCAGAGAAATGTAGTTTTTGAAGACGAAGTTTTTATTTTAAAAGATATCAATCTGAGTGTCAACAAGGTACAATAACAATATAAATAAATATTTAGTTAATAATTGGTGATAATATAAATTTATACAACATCTTAACATTTGTAGGGTCAATTAGTCGGAGTAATGGGAAAAGTTGGTAGCGGCAAGTCATTGCTTTTACATGCAATTTTGGGTGAAATAAACAAGTTGCAAGGCGATATTGCAATCTATAACATTAATAATGGCATTGGTTACGTCAGTCAAACGCCGTGGCTTCAACGCGGTACAATAAGAGAAAACATTTTATTTGGAAAAACTTATGATCGTACGAAATATAAGTTAGTCGAATACAAAATCAATTTCTTATAAACAAACAAAACTACAAATGTCATATCATTTAACGTGAATATTTATTTTTTAGCTCCATATTAAAAGCTTGTGCACTGTTTGACGATCTAAACAACTTTCCAAACAAGGACATGACTGGTGTCAGCGAATTGGGCAACACTTTAAGTGGCGGTCAAAAAACTCGAATTGCTTTGGCCCGAGCTTTATACGCTGACAAAGACATTTATTTGTTCGATGACATATTGGCCACTTTAGATGCAAATGTCGCGCGTCATGTATTCCAGCACGTGGTTCTTGGTTTGTTGAAAAATAAGACACGGCTAATTTGTACTCATCAGACGAAATTTTTAGTTCACGCGGATTTTGTCATTAACATGTCATGTGTATCAATTATCAACGAGGGTAATGCCGTTGAAATATTACCAGATCTTGATGATTATTTATTATCATCTGCGTCGTTGGATGCAACTGAGGATACAATTAATTTTGATGAAATCAACGAAATTACGAACGATAAAAGTGAAACTGATTCATTATTGAATGAAGAGATTGCTGAAGAAGGTTCAATCAAATTTGGCGTATTAACAACTTACTTTAATGCCATTGGAAAGTGTCTTCTTGCGGCAATATTTTTGTCCATCTTTATAATGCAGAGTTCAAAAAATTTCACCGATTTATGGCTGTCCTATTGGGTCGCTCATACTAATACTTCCGATAATAGCAACAATTCGGCGATTCCTATTAAATCGTTGCATCAATTTCAGAATATTGATTATGATGTTACGACTTATTTAAAAATTTACGGCATTTTGGCACTTGTTAACTCGTTTTGTACACTGATTAGAGCTTTTATATTTGCGTACGGTGGATTGCAAGCAGCCATTATTTTGCATAAACAATTGTTAAAAACGGTTATACGAGTAAGTTTAAATCAATATTAAAGGTTTTATGATTTAATATAGAAAATTACAAGAACAGTATATTCCTAAATTATGGAGAAAAGTTTCCGATTCTAGACAAGTGTAGCAATCTCATATGCGTCGAATTTGTAATTTCTTTTTAGTTGCGGACAATATTTTTTCTTACAAGTGCTTCAAAAAGTCTTTTTCTCACACGTGTATCAAAAACACGCCTTTTCTTCCCTCAAAAGTGGGACGAAAGCGGCACTTTCTCTCCCTCGGGAGGGAAAGTTTGTAAAACTTAAATAAATGAAACAAATTTTTTTTAACTAGTTACTTTTCATCACTCTAGTTACTTTCCATCACTATAGTTACTTTAGTGATGGAAGTAGTGTCATTTTCGTCCCACTATTGAGGGTAAAAATGATGTATTTTCGAATGACATGTGAGAAAATAATATATTAATAGTATTTATCAAATCTGATATTGGAGCAAAGTAGCTTATTCCGCAACTAGGTAGAAAAGTTGTCGATTCTAGACGAGTGTGAGGTTTGATGCACGAGACGAAGGCGAGTGCAGAAATCTCACACGAGTCGAATCCGGCAATTTTTCCTTCATTGAGGACGATTTTTTTTCTCACCAGTGTATCGGAATAGTACATTACGCAACAAGGGAGATGAAATCGGGAATTCGTTTTCCCGAGCGGAGTTTACAAGCCGAGCCGAAGGCGAGGTTTGTAACCGCGAGGGAAACGAATTTCCGATCATCTCCCATGTTGCGTACTATATTTTTCGTTACGAGGGAGAAAAAAAGCCATTTTCCTAAATCTCCCTAGGGAGGAAAATGGCATTTTCCCTCCTCGAGTAACGAAAAGGTCTTTTCTTCCTCGAAAAATGGGATAAAAGTGGCACTTTTCCTGCAGAGGGATGGAAAGTAACTATAGTGATGGAAAGTAACTAGTTAAACAAATTTGTTTCACTTATTTAAGTTAGACAAACTTTCCCTTCCGAGGGAGAGAAAGTGTCACTTTCGTCCCACTTTTGAGGGAAGAAAAGGCGTGTCTTTGATACACGTGTGAGAAAAACATCTTTTATTGCTCCCAAGTAAAAAGGTAATATTTTCCGCTGTGATCCTACGTACATTCTAGATAAAGTGCTGCACTGGAGTATATTTATTGTAAAATAACAGTTTTACTTTAAAATTAGATTAAATTTAATATAAATTTAAAGTAAAACTCTAATTTTAGAGTAAATATACTCTAATCTATTTGTACTTTATTTACAGTGTATAAAAAATAATTTGCAAATAAATTTATTTTCAGAGTAAAACCACATTTTTTGATTTACAACCGTTTGGACGAATTCTGAATCGTTTTGGATCTGATACTTATACAGTTGACGATTCACTTCCATTTATAGCAAATATTTTATGCGCTCAATCATTTGGACTATTGGGCACCATCATTGTTACGACTTACAGTTTACCTTGGACTGTTTTAATTGTGATATCTCTTATTCCATTTTATAATTGGATACAGAACCAATACAGGTTTGTTGAATGATGTTTATATCAAAATTGACTTACTTTTGTTTCTAATAAAAAACTTAACGAATAATAAACATTTCAGATTAACTTCGCGTGAACTAAAGCGATTGTCGAGCGTGACTTTGTCACCTCTGTATAATCACTTTAACGAAACTATCCAGGGCTTAATTAGTATTAGAGCATTTCGAGCAGTGCCACGATTTAAGCAAGACAACGATATGTATTTGGAAGCTAGTCAAAAGGCGCAATTTGCGTCGATGGCCGCCGCACAGTGGCTATCTCTGAGACTGCAACTTATCGGGGCTTTGCTATTGGGCGCGGTTTGCTTAGTGGCGGTAATTGAACATCAGTATGATACATCCAACGTTGGATTGATCAGTCTTGCAATCACTTATATCTTGTCGTTGTCCGGTCTATTGTCTGGAGTTGTTAATGCCTTTACGGAGACTGAGCGAGAGATGGTTGCCGTTGAAAGAATCAAGCAGTATTTGCAGCATGTGCCAATTGAGAGTGTTGTTGGAGATAGTCCACCTTATGCTTGGCCAATACAAGGAGTGGTACAATTCAAAGATGTGGTATTAAAATATAGGTAAGGAAAGATCTTTTGATTTCTTAAATATTAAAGTGGATGAAATTAGGTGTGAAATAATGATGTAATATGCTTTCTTAGGGATCATCTTCCTCCATCATTGAAAGCGATATCATTCATAACTAGACCTGCAGAAAAAATTGGTATCGTTGGTAGAACAGGTGCTGGAAAAAGTTCAATATTCACCTCGCTATTTAGACTGACAGAAATAACGTCCGGAGAAATTCTCATTGATAATGTAAATATTCAAACGTTGCAACTGAATGCATTGAGGTAAATATAAACAAAGATTTGTGCACATTTTGCTTAATTTTTAGTCTTTTTTTTTGTCTAACTGATTGGTTAATTTTGATTTGCTTAGGACAAGAATGGCCATAATACCGCAAAATTCATTTCTATTTAACGGGACTGTAAAAGAGAATATTGATCCACTTAATGAGTATCCAGATACACAGATTTATGAGGCGCTTGAAAAATGTTCGCTTCATGGACTCGTGGCGCGATTAGGCGGACTGGGTGCTACTTTAGACGAGAATGGGAGCAATATAAGTAAAGGACAGAGGCAACTTTTTTGCTTTGTCAGAGCTGTATTACATAATGCCAAGGTTTATTATTTTACGTTTCGTACAAAATTGCCATCACTGTAACTCTAGTTACAAGTTTGTTTACACTTAATTTTAATTTATTCATCTTTCAGATACTATGTATTGATGAAGCAACGGCAAACGTGGATCAAGAAACCGACAGAGCCATTCAATCTACAATTAAATCTTCGTTTAAAAGTGCCACTGTACTAATTATAGCTCACAGGATACGAACAATTATGCACTGTGATAGGTAATTTACAAATTAACGTATTGTTTAATGATGATGAATTAGTTACGAAGTCCTTGTTCAAAGCGTGAATTATTGCATTGCAAACATGTTAAATTTCTTTATATTTGAAAACTAAGTTTCATTTTTTCCAGAGTTATAGTCATGGGAAATGGCGAAATACTGGAATTTGATGAACCAAATATTTTGCTGCAAAATTCAAATTCGCATTTTTATTCTTTAGCCAGCCAAGAATTTTGCGAAGAAGAATGATGAAATAAAAAACTATATTTATTTCTAAATCAAATATCATTTCTTCTTGTATATACATTTTTGTTTAAACTTTTTATACTTTTTGTGTGTAAGTAAGTAATATATAATAAAGAATATAATTATTTTTATTCAAATGCAAAAAAGTTCTTGCATTCAAATGCATTCGATTTTTGTTCACATTCATATTTGTTATCAAATAATATTCAAGAGCCAATGAGTTATTTTAATTTAGTTTAGGGTATTATTTTAGAGGATATTTCAACGATTTGACGAGTTTTCTTTTAAGCTTGCAACTATGAGATTGTATTATCAGGAACATTAATTCTAGTATTATAGTTAACTGAGTAGAATAGGTAAAAGTCGTATTAAGTTTTATCATTAATCATTCTAAGTTTAAAATTCATAGTAAGTTTCCAAGTTAATCAATTCTTCCTTATTAGTTTCCAATCAAATTATATTAATAATACTGCATTGACTTTAAAATGCACCTTCGTAATTACATTTTAAAATTTGAAATAAATATAAAATATCTTTGCGCTCATAGATGTATTTAGTTTAAGCAACTCAATATTTTTGTGAAAACTAATTTAGTCAGATCCGTGAAAAATTAACTTTATTTTTGTTTATTAATTTTCAATAACATTTATTAAATCTTTTTTAAATAATATATTTGAAAACTTCTTTTTCTTTTTTTATTTAACATAAATAAAGCCATAATACGAGGTACATTTTCTTTATTTTGTTGTAAAAACTTCTTTATAAATTTCATGTATTTTAAAATCCCAAAATGATTAAAAAAAACTAATTTAATCTCGCATTTCAAAAATCTTAAAGAATGTTGAACATCCTTCGTATTTAATATGAAATGTTCGAAATAATGTAATATTAAAGTATGCTCGAAAGGTTTTTTATGTGTAAAAATGTTCATCTGAAAGTAAAGCATTTTTATATAAAAAACAGAATATTTTAAAATAAAGAACGAAACTATTTTTAAATGCTTTTAAGTATAATTACTAACTTTAACAAATAATTAAAGTCATTTTACTCCATACATTCAAAATTGAATGAGATTTAATTCTCATTCAATTTTGAGCAAATTTCATTGGTTTTATACTCAAATATATCAAATTAAAAAGCTATAAATTAATTTCAATTTAAACTTAACATTTTTTTAAATAATTTATATCGATTTTATTAAAAAAAATATTTAAGCAAATGTATAATACAAAATGCATTTTAATGGATTAATAAAATTTGTTTATTTGGCATAATATTGAAATAGGGTAAGATATTTAATGTGTTAAAAAAGGTAATGTTAGTTTGGACTGCGGATACATTGCGACAAGAAGTGCTCGTGGCAGAGGGATCGCGCCTAAAGGGGAAAGTGAAGGGTTCGTTCGCGGGAGCTTGCATCTCGATGGAAGGGATGAGGAGAAATCAGGAGAATAGAGACGAAATCAGAGGTATATGCACTGTCGAGCATGCGGCGAATGCGCTGCAACACGCTGCGGCGAAATCTGCCGTTTTCTCTGCATTCGCAGCATCCACGTTATTCTTCCAAGTTTTTCACACTTGCTTGTACACAGTCCGCCGAGTTTCCAATCAACCGATGGACATCGCTACGTTTATGTAAATTTTTTGCCATAAATTAACTTCTTTTCTAGTTAATTCCTTCAAATCTCGTTTCACCTTTTTTAATATTTCAAATAGACTATACTTTTTGATCCTATTTTTTCATCGCTTCTAGTTTTTATTAGATAAATAGAAAACTTTGATTCAACTTTGAACAAAATACAAACCGGTAATTAGTAATTAGTGAAATGAGTAAAATATAGTAAACGATTGAATAGAGGAATAAATAAAAAAGGATTTTAAACTGTTTTCTACTAACAGTTAGATTTTTGGAAACGTTATATTTCTTAAGGCATGGAAAGTTTATAATAGCGTTAATTAGAATTGACACAGCATGTTTAAACTTTTGCACTGAATTATTCAAATTAATTTTTTTATTAATTACGACCTGAACTTTTGCTTTTACGTTTTTCCGGTATTTTTTACAAAGTGTGGGAAATTATTAGATTTTTGGTTTTGTGTAAATAGTTTTATTTTAAAAAATTTATTTTGATGTTAAAAATGATCAATTTTATGTGTCGAAGTGTGAAAAAGCAAATTGGAAGGAAAAAAATCCGCAAGTGCGTTGACGCTGGGAACCGAACCCATATATATTTAATATGATTTATAGTTTTATTTTGTTTAATATTTTCCGAAAACTTGTTAAAATAAATTTAGTATTGTCACATTTATATTAAACCATTTTTAAGTGCGGTTTTGTTTATTTTAATAGACTTAATTAATTGAAAAAGGAATTTTAATAAGGAAACTTTTTGAATTTAACAAATTCCAAAGTAGAAAATTATGAAATCAACTGAGCCCATTCAATGTCAAACGTTATTGATTATAAATTTAATACAATCATTATTATAAGAAGTCACATTTTCTTCTTTGTAATAGATTTGATTTAAAATGAAATATTCTAATTGAATTATATATTACTTAATTTAATTACTAAAATTAGTTTTCATACATTTTTCGTATAATTTTTCTTGGCCATATAAGATTGAGAAAGTAGATTTAAAAAATAGTGTTAATTTAATGTAATTTTCTTTTATCGATTAAGAAAAGATTGATTTTTGCATTCGGAAATTGACATTCATTTATTTAATTTTATCTTCATAAATGAAATAATTAATACAAAAGTTTCAATTTCTTTGCTTCATGAATGATTTATTTATAATTTTCTTTTCTTTCTCGACATTGAGCGAGTATTTTTTTTTAAACGAAATTTGGATATGTTATTTTTTTTTAGAATAAAATATCAATAATGTAAAATATATTTTCTACGTCAAATTATGTCTTACAAAGATAAACTGTAGTATAAAATTGCATTTTTCAAAATACAATTTTAAAAAAGCAAACAAATTACAAAATAAAAAGATAAATTAAAAAATGATAAACACATAAATGATCAATTTTTGTATAAAATACACGGATGATGTAAATAATGTATCTACACTCGTCCGTCTAAATTAATTAATTTGGTTTCAAGGTAACCTGATTTACTGTTTATAATATTACAGCCAATTTCATGCTTTGTCTAACTCGGTTTCCAACACGGATTTCGACTCGGTTTTCCTTATAAATTATTATAACTCCAATTCTGGATTGGCTTCAATGTTTTTTTAAATTTGAACAAAACAAGTTCAACATTTTAATTTTTGTGTGATTACATTGACTTGCAAAACTGATAGTTACGGCAATTAAATACCTAATTTTAATTTATCAATCAAACAGAAATGTAAAACTGAAAATTACAATTAAAAAATATAAAAAGTAATTAAAAAATCATCTTTTGATTGCCGAAATAAATTATTAAAAATCTGATATGAAATGTCATATTTATCAAATTTAATAAAAACGTGTAAAAATTAATTTTAGGTGACTATATATAATATTTGTGGTTAAATATAATGAAGAGTTTCAAATTTACACACATGTTTAGCATAATTTTAGCTTATTTACAAATATATAAGTTATAAGATGTTACAATATTTATATTTAACAGCTTTCGTTGATTATAAGATTAAATAATTTTAGTGAAGTCACTTTATTCATATCTACATGAGTTATTGTATATGAGTTTCATAAGTTATTGCATCAAGAAACGTGTCAAGCGTCTTTTTCTTGTTCGTTAAAACTACACTTCATAGGAATAAAAGCTTAAAATTACCTTTCCTATATCATTCGCTTATTTTAAAAGCATGTATATTTTGTAGCAAAAATTAGGCATTTCGTGAAGATCTACAATATATGTAATTACTATAATGAATGTACAATATTTAAAAATTTTTTCACTTAATTTAAAGTAATGAGATCTGAATTAAATAAAAACTTAATTAAATATCTTTTTCTATTTTTTTGCTTTGGAACAATCAAATTTTGTTCTTAAAATATAAAAAAAATTATTAAGTGAGAATTTAATTCATGTTCTGCACTCTAGTAGATGAACAAAATAATTATGTCAAAAAAGGTAAACAAAATTGTATGATGTTTATTTATCATGTTTTTAGGACGATACAGCGTTTATAAGTATAACACAGTATTAAGTTACATATTGGACCAACTATAATTACACAAGGCATTGGCTATTATTCGCACAGCATTGTACATTTTCTATGACAAAATTGTGCAATACGTGACGAAATTTTCTGCGATGGCCACCAGTAAAACAGGGAAGTCCATCATACATCCCGTGCAACACTGCGGTTACATGCCTTGTCCTATGTATGATTTGAGTGAGTAGTCATTCAAATTTCATTCTTCAAAGTAGTTTTAATAAGCTTAATGAATGAACAGAGTAATGCAAATATTTTTATAATTTTTAATTAAATTATTATTTGTGATGTCAAATAAAAAGTTAATTAATGAATATTATATTTAGTAAATTGTATTATGTCAGAAAACAAATCTTTTGTGAAGTTTGTGAAAAGAAATGTAAAGTGAGGAACATACTTTTTGACATTCCAAGTGTTAATTAGGAATAACAATGTTTTTAAGTAAAAATTGTACAACTTGAAATATATTTGTTTTTTTTTGTTTTGTTTATTTTAGCATACGAAAGTACAATGCTTTTTATTCATTAATTAAAATGCTTTATGTTATTTATTAATGATAAACATAATTAGGAGTGGAAAAGAGGAAATAAAGAATTGCCGCTGACGACTTCCGACTATTTCGTATTTAATTTTCGTTTTAGACATAATTCGTATTATATTATTTATTTTATTCAAAGGGATTTACAAAAATCGGTAATAGTGAACCATAAGCGACATAACAATACTTAAACTCAAAAAGCTCAAATAATTAAAAATTACTTTTTCAAGAAAATACAAAATTCTAAACATACTTGAATGTTTAATAAGGTTTCATTGGCAACATATTTGACTATTTTCGGTTACTGCGAAGATATATTTATACTTTACTATACATAACACAGCAATTACTATCAATAATGTTTTACTTTTTACTTAAAAAAAAAAATTAATTATCGCCGAATAACAAACAATCTTGCTGGGTGTTAAACTGCTAATGAAGTGCACTTCTTTGTACATATGTATATATTAAATAACGGGTGACAAAAGTAAATGTAAATATCTACATTTATTTTTAGTTTTACACTGCCTATGTTTGTACTATTAATATCCAAAGTTATTTTAATCTTGAAATGCAAGCCAAGTTAATTGCAATATATCTAATCTTTTCTATGCAAATATTTTTCAGTCGTAGCAATAATAAAAAAGTTTTCGTTTTTCAAAATCTTTCTTCCAACTTTATGGTAAAACATTCAACTCATTTATTATTACCTAACTTTTTTTTGTTCGGAAGCTTTCAATATTGTGTAATATTCATTCATTGATTTATGCATATATCTAAATCATGTTTATATATATATATACATTAAACATTGTATATTCATTTGAATTATGTTTTATTATAAAATATAAATGACCAAACTTTCCATTTTGGCACTTCTTGATAGAAACAAATGCAAATCGATTGTTGCAAGGTCAGTCATTTTTTTTACTCAAATATGTTTTGTTATGTTTTTGATGGATTACGATCACGCAGAAAATATTCGCTACATTCATGCATACTTTATGCCGAATGCTCAATTGTACAATTCGATTATTATCAATGTATACGAAAACTTGCATATAATGTTAAATATATTTAACAATAATCGATAATTATTCATTCAAGATTCATCGTCTTTTTGTTAAACTTGAAAAGAAAAGTAAATTAAATACAAAAAATTGATATATATCATATTGGGTGAAAATAAGAGCAAACTTTGCGAAATTGTTTTCATTCATTCTAGACAGTTTACAACTATAGTTGAAGCTACCTGCTATATATAACTGACATTGGTTCTAGAACTTGATCGAAATCATCGTGTTACAATTATAAAGCTATAATACACCGATAACATGGCATATGCGATATATGCGCTAAATGTGCGACACTTACGTACCAAGAATAAGTATAAGAGACACCCTTGGACATTTGTTGGGTTGTGTGCGCGCGCCCAGTACGGGGGTGTCGCTTGCCACGGACAAGCGGCCACGGTACAATGTTGTCCGTTTTCAAAGTACCCTTTTCCCGTTCTCTTTTCCCTTCTTTTGTTCCATTTTTTCATGCCTTCATTTTGTTCAATTCATCGGCATATATTTCTTGTGACGTAGACGTACAAATTAACCAACACTTTGAATGCTCAAAAATGAACCCGATACAAATATAAAATAAAGCGTCCTCGCGAAAGTACCCGTTGTCATAAATATTTGAAACAGCATCGATCTAAGCGCGAACACGTGTGTGCTTCCTTCTTTTGTCCGTGACACCTTGCAAAAAATATAAATAAATAAATACAAAATACAAACAAATTAAGTCCAATTCAAATTCTTATTGGATACAATTTGCGCATCACGTGATGGTCTTAAGTTGTTATTTTTGGTAAGATGTGACACGTGACTTTAAGCAATAAATGTAAGTTGGTTTTTCAAATAAAAAAAGGAAAAAAGGCACATGTATTAAAATAGTCGAAAAAATGTTTCGTTATTGTAAATAAAGTGTTACTTTTATTTGTTTTTGTTTTACTTAATTTTGTTAATTGAAATGATGTTAATTTTTTCGGAAACTAACACAGTGCGTGATACGACAACTTAAATTAATCGCTTAAATCAAAGTTTGATCATGCAATGTGTAGAAAGTTGAAATTGAGGTTTCGCAAAGTTTTTTTTTTCTATCTTTTTCAAGGATAGATTTTGATTTGGTATTTCATTCAATTGTACGTACCTTTTGTATTAGTGTTATTGTTTATTATTTTACTACAAATTGAACGAAATATTTTTACATAAAAAATTGGAATTAAATATTTGTCCAGTTAATATATGTTATTTCAAATATAAAACTTATTTATTTCGTTGATATATAATCGATTAATTGAAATAAAAAACTTTGTATGAACATCAATTATGCCGTTTTTTATATGCCGAGGGTAGTATCCAAAATTCAGATAAATTGAAAAATATTGATCCTATAATATCATGAAAAAATAATTAAAACTTGGCATCGGTTGCAAGTATTCTGTTTCGAATATGAATGAAAAAACCCGATTCAAAAATTCAACACACATTAGTGTCTTAAATGTGATAATTCTGAATAAAAATATGCCCTTTAGCGTAATTAGACAAAAATCAATAATTTAGTTTACTCAACGTGCGATGAAACTTTAGGGTCTACTGAATTCTCGACAGTCATCATTAGACTGCTTTTATTTCATTTGGTTTTTCAATTTATATCAGTTATTTAATTTAAATTATATTTATCATCTTACAGTAATTAAATAACTGTATGTTAATAAGTTAAAGAATAAAGTTTGAGAAAATGGATTGCTACTACTTTTTTTGTTTCAATTTGAAATTCATAAGTTTGCTAATAAGCGAGTGATATTTCATTTTTAATGTCATTGAAAAAATGACTATTTTGTACAATTTGCTCCCACAAAACTTGAAAACTTCTGCAATCCTGATACTCTAAGCACTAAAGCATTGAACCTATTAGTCAAATCGATAAACTTTGAGATACAATCTACATAACTTGTATTGTTAAATAAGTAATGTGCTTTTGTACATGCTGTCTTACAATAGCCGCAAATAAGCGAGAGCATAATGTTTATGTCAATTGAGTGTGCAAAGTCTAAAATCATAAACTTTAAAAAAACAAGAAAAATAATGTTAGAAAACAAAGTTCACTTTGATCCATTATTTGATATCAGATTTTACTACTTTGTATGTTTTTTTCACCCATTTATTAGAAAAAAATAACTTTAAAAAACGGAATTTAATAAAATTTAATTAAAACATTTATTCATTCTTAATATAATTTGTATTGTTTATATATAATAATAATTTATAAAGTCAACTAGACATAATTGTTTTATCTAATGTAATTTGTAAATAAACAGTGAATATTTGACATTCTTTCTCACTCGCCATATGCAATATATATATGTGTCTGTATGAATGCTAACTTAGAATGGAATATGCGCTACGATGGCACTTACTGTCGCACGTGTACGGTATAAACAAGCTGATTCTATTTGTTCTGCAATAGAGCCGAAAGTCGGGAAACGACATCGCACCAAAATTGAACATTTCGTTTATATATAAATATACCTTTTAAGCGGGTATTTTGAAAAATTGCATTTTTTAAAATATTTACAACGTTTATAAAAATTTCATTTGTGTTATTGGATGTAAACTAAATAACTCTAAATTACTTGAAAATCGCGAAATCATTTCAGGAAAATGTATTACTTCACAGTTAATCTAGGGTAATTATTAATATATATTATTAATATAATATATATATTAATATTATTATATTAATATATATAATACATATTATTACAATATTAATATACAATAATATTATTAATTAATATATAATATGTAGTGACACTTTAATTATTCAACAAAGAAAACGATATTGAATTCAATTTTAGAATCAGCTAAAATTATGAATTCACTAAAATAAATCTCAAACAAATTAAATTAACAGCCTGAAACAAAAGTAAGCATTTTTTAAAATTAAATTTAATAACATATAATTTTTCAATAAACTTCAATGTGTCGGTGTCTCATGTCAATTTTGTAACGCGCGCGAATGCCGCGTTACAAACAATATATATATTAATTAATTAATATAATATATAATATTATAATAATATTATAATTATTTGTATATCAACTGTTTGCATTTACGTTCAAAATTGTATAATGTTTCATCTTGTCAATGATTTAAAGTGAAAAAAGCTATCTAGCTTAGCGTGATAGAAGTCACGCGATTACGAAACAATTATATTATTACTTTAAGGTGTATTTAGATGGGTGGTCAGCGTTAACATGACTAATTACCAAGTTGAGATTTAATTTTTATTCTTACAGCTTTAAATTTGCATTTATTTTATTAGAATTTTTCTCCATTTTAAATGAATGTTCCGATAAAAATGTATTAATTTAATATATTATTTTTTATTAAAGAAAAAATAAATAAGAAATAACAAAAAATAATACAAAATGCTAACTTAGTTCAGAAAGAAATTGCAATATTAAATCATAAGCATTAAGTTTCATTAAGTGACTCTGTAAGTTTATGGCTTAGCGTTTACTGAAGACAATTAGGTTGGATGTTGTCCAACATGGATTTTTTTGAGACTGATATATTCAAAATGATTTTAATATGAGGTTATAAAATAATTAATTATTTTAAATAAATTATTAAACATTATTTGAATTTCACTATATTAGTATTTTATTGTATTTAAAATAAGTATGGTAAATATAAATAATATATATTTTTTAACAAATTATAAAACAAATAAAAAAGTTACATTTATATATATGCTGTTCCATGACCATTAGAAATGTAATGTCTATAGATTTCAAGGTTGCGAAATATATCGTAGATGAAATGAAGATATTGCGGTTGGAAATACATTTTATAGTCTGTATAATTACATAATAAATTTTCGGAATAACTATTTATAAATTAATAAAAAGTTTTCCTTCTTTTATAACAAATAACAAAATTCATTATTTAGTAAGAATTTAGAGTTTTTTTGAAGAAAGAAAAAATTAAAATTACATATGTTAATAACACGTTACATATGTATAATAACACGGATATTGAACTTTATCACTTGTGCATAACATAAGTTGCAGTTAAATAGCATTTGATTTGTTTAGGATTTTAGTTGTTCATAAGGTTTGGAGGAAAAGTGGCGCAATGTCGTGAACGAAGGTCGTTTTCTGTAAATCAATCGACCACGGAGATAGTTATTATTATTGCGTAATAAATTTTTTTCGTATTAAAATACACAATTAAACATGATTTAACAAGTGAATCTAAATTTATTTGGAAAATATTTATAAATATTTAATATGATCTTTGGACTTTGGAAAAAGAAAAAAACCATTTGATTATGTTTTACATTAAGATTTGGGTGTAATTAATGGCACAAGATTAATTTTATATTTCTTATCTTAATTGTATATTTTATTGTTAATTTATTTAATTTATTTTTTTTATTTAATTTTATTTAATTTATTTAATTTATTTTATTATTTATTATTTAATCAGTCGAATGTATGAATATGACACATAAAACTTTGACTATTTAGAAAAATTGAATTCATTCAATATCATTATTATAAGTTTTAATTGTGTATTTAATTATGTTACGTCATTACATTTAATATATCGACTATTTAGTAAAATTCATTATACATTATTCTGCATAAATGTATGTATGTATATATACTTGTTACAATTAATACATTCTATGTATTAATTAAAAATTTCGTAAAAAGAATAAATCATTCATAATGTAATGACCATTCAATATTGTTGGGTCAAGTCAAGAAGTGTTAAAAAATGAGATGTTTCATGCAATATTATTGATTTTTCATTAAACTTTGCTGAAAATGCAGTCATTTTTATCAATAGTGTATTTCTAAAATAGTTTTTTTCATGAATAAAACTATTTTATTTAATAAATTCATAATATGCATATTATGAATTTATTAAATAAAAAAAACACACAAATAACTTGCTGTTTTTTAAAATTAAATTGAGATTATAATTTCATGCATGATATCTGCAGAATGTCAAGTTAATTCAACATGAACATGACATTATACTACATTTGATGTCGTAAACCCGAAATAAAGTTTGTCGAAAGTAAGACAGATACCAGTTGAAGTTATCTCACCCTATATTAGTGATGCATATTTGTCATTATCTTCTATATATATACTGTGTGTATATCTATTCACCCAGGAAATTATTCCATCAAAAAATACCGTACTATATATTAAAGTAAGGATAAAATCTCCCTTATGTATCTTTGTGTGTTGTTAATTAAGTACTAAATGTCAACATAATATATTAATTATTATCGTACTATATTGTAATTTTCAAATTGCATGTTATTATAATTTAATACAATTTTATTAATATCATACAAAAGAAAGGTTTTAATTTTTTGAATAAATATGCACTTCAATAGATTGTGATAGAATATTCGATTTATTTGTTTATCAAGGATATTTTCTTATATAATATAATATTAGTTCCGAAAAAATTATTGTTTTGCCAAAAAATAATTACATTGTTTTTTTGGGCATTATTATTATTCAGACTTATCATTTCATACAAAAGAACCATTTATGTGATTGAACGGCTCTTAAAATGATAATAAACGCGAAAGAATAAAAACGTTTAAAGACGAATTTTGTGATCGTGAGTTAGCCATTATATACGTGTGTGTGTCTTGTCATGAATACATACAGCTTCGTACATCTGGCTAACGGCCGAAAGTTTGCGTGCACATCGAAAACTTAGAACGCAGTCTCATGCAGTCTTCACACAGCATCAGTGAATAGTGCCGCGAATCCATTCTATATCGTCGCAACCAAACTATACCTATACTACTTGTTTCGCCACACTTGTTGAAGTGTTTTGCTTTTTTTTTCTAAATCAGTCTGTGTCTTAGACCCACTTTTTCTTGTTCACTAATTAATTATTCCACAAAAAGAGAGCAACTTTGGTTCGGTAATCAAGCGATGTTGAATTTTGAGTTTTGTTTTTTGGGAAAAAAGTGGACAAGAACAACTATCTGTGAAAAAGCTTTCACTTTTTTGTTATTTGCTATGACTATTAATTGAAATCGTTTATTTATCAATCGAATTTAAAATGCCAAAATGTATTAATGGATGAACAATTAAAATGGAAACTTGTTTGACTTGATATTTTGAGTTATGGAATATAATATCCAATGACTTATCAGAAATAACAATATGTATTTAATATCAAAGTGAAAGCTTTTAACTGACAGAACGTGATTTTTCCTCCCCGAATAACACATTAAATATCGACGCTTTACAGATAAAAAGTTCATCAATTCAATTTTTGTGGAGGAGTGAGTTTTTTGTTTCATTTCCATCCACATGTGTATATATATCTCGACCAATAACTTGTGTTACACAAAAACAATGCACTGTTTTTTGATTTTGGCATTAACTAAAAATCATATCAAAATTGAAGTCGACGGTAATAATTGTCAATTTGAACTGTCACTGTTACTGACATAAACATTTTGTGAGCTTATGTATTTGTTGTGTTCGCTTGTTGAAGTGACAAAGAAAAAAAAGAAAAAAAAAAGAGAGAAATAAATCGCGATCATGAATCTTATGTTCCGAAAGAATTTTTCGGAAAAAAGCTCCGGCGGAAGTGAGCGTAGCGGCATTGGTGGGGCATCGAGCTTGATCACAAGTTTGGGTCCGCCAAGTAGCAGCGCTGGCGCACGTCTGGGTATGCGCTCCGGAGTAACAATAGTCGGTGGTCGTGGGCCAATTCGTCGGAGCCGAGAGTTTGGATACTTTACGATGGATCACGAACATCCCACTCATTCGTATCGAACTCATTTGTTCCTGTCACCGCCCGCAGGTGGACCCGCCGGTTCTCCACCCGAGGAAACCATCGAACGAATTGGACCAGGCCCTAGACGCAACTCTGGCTTACATATCATTAAATGGGGTAATACTCTGGGACAAACCTCACCCCCGGGCAGCAATCAAACTTCTAAACGCAAACAAAGTAGTCAAAAGGATCTTCCGTCCGATTCTACCTCACCTACTGCCTCCAGAAAGGTATACGTATTTTTGTTTGCAGAACAAAACTAAAATATAGTATGTTTCTCACCTAGGATCAGTACATAAGAAAGCACCTCACTGTCTGTTAGAGTAAGAGCAGTAAAGTGCTTTTTCGTCACACGTGAACAAAAAACGCAGTCTCTCTAAGGGAATTTTCGGAAAACTGCATTTTTCGTTCCCTTCACGGTCAAACTTTTACTTTTTGAAGCGTTCTATAAGAATTAAGCGTTCTGTACAGAACTTTTGCAAGTGTTTTTAATGTTTTAAATCATTTTTTCAACAAGTATTATAAGTTTTCTTAGAAAAAGAAAAGTTTCCTTACAACTTTTTAATAATGCTTCCAAAGTTAGAACGTTTGTACAGTGTTATAATGAAATGGAATATTCCGCAATTAGGGATAAAAGTTGCTGATTCTAGATGAGTGTGAGGTTTGATGCACGAGCCGAAGGCGAATGCCAAAATCTAACACATTATATTTTATTATGTGTGAGATATTTTTTGCCACACATAATGACAGAAAATGCAGTTTCTATATCTCTAGAAAGTTTTAAAGAAACTGCATTTTCTGCTTCCTTTTTCAATTCCCTTGGCGCAAAATATACTATTTCCTCATGAGTGTATCGAAATAGATATTTTCGCTGCTAGGCGTAAAAGTGCCTCATTGTGCTGCCGAGCGGAGATTGGCTAACCGAGCGAAGCGAGGGTAGACTCCCCGCTCGGCAGCCAATGACGCTCTTTTATGCCAAGCATCGAACAATATTTTACGGTAGGTATCAAGAAAAGGTCTTTTTCGCCACACGGTGACAGAAAATGCAGTTTCCATCTCTGGGGGTTTTTAAAAAAGAACTGCATTTTCTGCTCCCTTGTGGCGAAAAATATCGTTTGCACCATGGAAAATGAAAGAAAATTCTCTCCTCGTGCGATTACAAACCTCGCCTTCTGCTCGGATTGTAAACTTCGCACTCGGTAGCGAATTTTCTTTTTCATTTCCCTTGGTGCAAAATATACTATTCTTCGTCGAAAAGAGGGATAAAAGTGGCACTTTCTCTCCCTAAAAATGGAAGGTAACTAGATTAAAAAAAAAACTTTTTTTTTCTTATTATTTCCCTCTCGATGGACAAAAAGTGCCACTCGCGGGATAACGGATCTCCCATGTTGCATACGATGTTTTTCATTACAAGAGAGGGATAATAACTAAAACTACTATTTTTGAAGCGTTTCACAACAATTAAACAATCTGCATAGCACATTTACGAGTGTTTTCAATGGTGTCAATGCTTTTTGAAAATGCATCCGAATAAACCACAAAAGTCACAAGACGTCTTTGTGACGTCGTGGTGACTTTGTATGTGTATTGTATATAGATCACAAAGAAGTTACATTAGATTCCCTTTTTCCGTTTCAGTGTCAAAAATGTGACTTCCCAATATAGTGTCACAGGGACGCCACTGCGACTTTTAAAAGTGACTTAAGTGTAACCTTCATGTAACCTCGCTTACTTTTGGTTTTAACATTACAACAACATTGCTAAGTTATGATAATAATGAAAAATTAAAAGTCACAAGAACGTCACTTTTAAACGTCGCAGTGGTGTCCCTGTGACACTATAATGGGACGTCACATTTTTGTCACACTGAAACGGAAAAAGGGAATCTAATGTGACTTCTTTGTGATCTACATACAATACACATACAAAGACGTCTTGTGACTTTAGTGGTTTATTGGGATTGTACTTTAAAACGTTCTAAAAATGCTTCAAAAACCTTCTGACATTTTTTTATGTTTTGCCTAATATTGCGTTTATATTAATTTGTAAATAATTTATAACTCTAAAAATAAGTTGCGGCTCACTATAAAATTGTAACCATTTATTCTACACTTCCCACATATGATATCAGGAAAATTTGAAGCAAATCGATTGAGACTATTATACCTTAATATTGCTTTTGATATTGTTTAAAACCAGACAAAATAAGGAAAAAGTGGATACAAAAATTTCTACTATTTTTCTTAGAAAATTTACTGTATTTTTTTGTATTAAGAAATACAAAAATAGGGTATTATTGTTTTCAGTAGTACTTTGATAAACTACAATTTTAGAATTTATCAAAAACATCACTTTTTATTTTATGTCGTCTCGACGTAGAATGCTTAATATATAAATATATATAGACGCAAGGAAATTATATATATACAAATCTAACAAAACTTACAACAGTAAGTTTGTAACAAAAAACAAACACAAAATCTAACAAAACTTACAACAGTAACAATCAATTTGAATAAATAAAATGAAATAGTACTAAGTAGTATGCTAATGTTTGTAAGTTATTTTTACATTGTTTTTATAAATAAATTTGTGTGAGGTTCGTATTCTCCAAGTTGATTCATGTGAAACATACACTGAGGGAAATTTAAGAGGAGTATTTACTAATTTTTTATGCATTTTTGCTAAAGAACGTAGTAATCTGAAAACATATTGTAAAGGGGAGCAAATTTTACTGCTATACGTAGAAAAATTTGATATTTAAGTAGCGCATTAGAATAATATTTATTTAAAAATTGCTACTTTAATAACAATTTTTACTACGTATACATAGTAAAAATTGGTATAATACGCAGTAAAATTTGCGCCTTTCTCAATATGTTCTCAGATTACAACGTTCTTTAGTAAAAATTCCTCTCAAATTTCCCTGAGTATATAAAAAAGTTGTAGATAATAATCATAAAAGCCTTGTAACATGTGTTTGCGGTGGAGGCGATTAATCACAGTATATTCTTTATTAAAAATATATATTTGTAATTATGAAAATCAATCGACCAGACAATCTTTAACATATTACAGGATATTACAGGTTTTTTGTAAACAACATCGATTCGTATTTGTCAAAGTAGTTGACAAATACGAAATCATGTAATTAATTCATGAACTTCAATAAATAAATAAAACGTAATGTAAGTCTGTATAATTATCATTTCATATGATTTCTTAATTATATATTTTTTAATCTATTTTTTAACTAGATAATCGTACGTGCTTCGCGCGATCACCGGATTTAAAAATGCGCGCACATATGAATTTGGTATTTCATTTCATTGTCTAACATTAGTATTATAATTATATTAACTAACTGTCAAATTAACTAATATAACTAATAAATGTCAACATTCTTAATAACTGTCAATAAAAAATAAACTATGACGCATAAATTTGCCAAACAGCCAACTGACAACTGAATTTGACATATACAGCCAACTTTATCCTTTCATATACTTTTTATTTATATGGATATGGATTTTTATTTATGGATGGATGGATGGATGAGTTACTTTCTTTTAATTCATACAAAATTATTAAACACTAAGGTATAACAGCGCGCTACGCGCGCACATATTACATGTTTAATTTCTTATAACTAACCTTTTTTATTTATTTATAATTATTTCTAGATTAATTTTTGTTTCTTTCTAAATCTGAATAAGTCAAAAGTCGTCCACTAATTGCAAAAAGTGAAAATTTAATTGTATTTTTCACTTAAAATAAGTGAAAATTTTCACTTTTTGGCGTAAGTGGCCGACTTTGGACTTATTGTAAGTGAACACGGAAAGAAATTCATTGCAACGTTTGCAACGTTTTTTATTAATCTTGTCGCCAAAAAAGTGACTTCGTGTTATTTAAAACGTTGTTGTTAAAATGAACAACGTATTTTTGAAAATGTGGAAAATT
>JABFPJ010000493.1:0-39964 GCA_022817425.1 Gryon sp. ZL-2020 | reverse complement strand
CCATGTCCCGTAAGCAGTTGGGTGAGATAGTGGTCCACTTCACCATGATTTCTGCCAATCCACGTGGCGATATCTGGAATCAGGCGGTAAGTCCACCTGCCTTGTTCGGAATTCATCCATCGGCTTTGCCAATTAGTCAACGTGACTTCTTTTTCCGCAGTAGAGACATCAAGACCTGTCTCACGTCTTCTGCGGTATATCCTGTTCCGCTCATCTGCCAACAAGTCAATTGGTGGCATGGAAGCGATTATGCAGACAGCATCATATGATACCGTTCGAAATGATTGCGTAACTCGCAACTCATTTCTGCGTCATACGCAACACATGATAACAGTCTTGCGTATGCTTTGACATTCAATACGCTAGACCACACTGGGGCAGTATAAAGCAGTGTGGAAGTTGCTACACTAGACAGAAGTCTCCGTCGACTCTGTCTAGGTCTACTAATATTTGGCATCAATCGCGATAACGCGTTTGTGACTTGTGCTGCTTTCTTACTAACTCTTATGACATCCCCTGTGACATCCCCTATGATACTTGAGGGGTGACACCTATGACACAAAAAAAAAGTTTTTTTTATCTAGTGCAGATATTGCAAAAAAAAACAAAGTCTATACGACACTTTGGAGAGATAGGATTACATTCTCTGAAAATTTGGTTTAAATTGGACCGGTAGATTTTGCGTGATTGACATACAAACAAACAAACAAACATATTTTCAATTTTATATATTAGTATGGATAATAATTTATTTGAGGACTTTTCACAATCAATTTTTTTTACGTTATTCATCTGTTTTTAGATTTCGCAATGGTACTATTAATTGCTTGGTCGCCACCAATGTTCTCGATGAAGGAATTGATGTTCCTCTTTGTACTTTAGTGGTACATTTTAGCTTTCCGAATGATTATAGAGCTTACATACAAAGCAAAGGAAGAGCGCGTCACAGTACCAGCGAATTTAAGATATTTATTGAAGAAAGTAATACAAATGACAAAAAAAAGATACAAGAATACAAACGCACTGAAGATACATTAAATAAGGTGAAAATCATGTGTAATTATTATTTCATCTTTGACCAATTAAATGCATCTAATCAAAATAATTAATAAATTTTATTGTTTCAGATATTAAATGAACAAGTATTTTCAGAAATGCCATCACAAGATTCGATAAGCAACATGGTTTATGAGGATTTTGGAGAATATTCTTCCAAAGATGAAGAAACTGGTCTTATCTCTTCCATAGACGCTCGTGCTGCTATAACTTTGGTTTATAAGTATTGCAATAGTTTGTATAAGTCGAAATTCGTTACATTATATCCAAGTTGGATTCTCCAAAAAGATTTTAATTCTTATCGGGTAATTATTTCAGTAATAATTTGAGAATCAAATGCAATATTTGTTTTGGGCTTATTTAGAAAAAAATATTAAATTATTGTTTTATAATTAAGGTTGAAGTAAAACTACCGCCTGTTTCACCATTAAAAGAAACAGTGACAACGAAACAACAGTATAAAAGAATTGTTTTAGCAAAACAAGCGACTGCCTTAGAAGTTTGTAAATGGTTGCATAAAGTAGGCGAATTAACTGATAGACTATTGCCAAAAACTGAAAAAGACGTTCTCGACAAATTGGATCATTTATTTCCAAACTGGATTCACGAAACGTCTAAAGACAAGTTATCGAAAGGAATTAATCCTAAGAGACACCATAAAATAAAGGTATTTGTGTAAAAAATTACATTAAGATTTACGTATTATAAATTAATTATTGTCGTATTGTCTTATCATGTATACTCTTATTTAATCAATAATTAACTATTTTAGTATGCAGATTGCTTGTTTAAAGCATTTCCGAGTCAAGAAAAGGATCTGTACTTACATATTATAGAAATGAAACCAATTTATTTCCCACCAGAGGATAATAGGAGATTAATTTTTTATAATTTGCTTAAAAAGAATGCCGGGTTTGGAATTTTATCAACAAAAATAATGCTTCCAGTGAGATAATAATTTAAGCAATTGTGTTAAAGCTTCTTTAACAGTAATTAATTTTTGATTTTGTGTACAGATACCACAGTTCCCAATTTACATGAGAGATGGAGAAGTATCGATTAATATCCACGTAAATCATTCAAGAGCTCGATTTTGTCAAGAAGTTATTGACAAAATGAAAGTGTTCCATACGCTTCTCTTTACAAAAGTTGTTGAAAGAATTATTCAAAAATTCATGGTATTCGATACAATGCATTTGGAAAACAGTTTTCTTATAGTTCCATGTAAATTTAAATTTTCAATTATTTTATTATTTCCAATGCATAGAGATAAACTTTCATTTCATTTAATGTTGTATATATTTAAATTAAAACTAAATTTTGTACTTTTAGTGGATGAAAATTGGGAAATCAATTTAGATGTTGTAATTAATTACCAAGAGTTACATTATACTGAGCCAACGGTACGAGGCGAATTAGACAGTTACGCCGATTACGAGAATGCTGTAATAACACCAAATTATCGTGGTTCTGAAAGTGTTTATATTGTAACTGAAGTTTGCGATGACTTAACACCAGAATCGATCTTTCCAAAACCAACGTATCGAACTTACATAGATTATTTTGCTCAGAAACATCAGCAACAAATTACAAATACCAAACAACCCATGTTGGAAGTTAAACTTATATCCGTTAAACTGAACTTCAGCAAGCCATGGTAAAATATAGAATACACAAATTCTTGAAATATTTTAAACATTCTGTTGAAGAGGATTATTATATAATATTTAAAATACAGCATTAAAAAGAAATCCTACTTTTCGCATAATATGTCAAAAAATATTTCAGGAAACCGACACATTTGATAAGAAAAAAACGTGGGGAAGAAGAGGACTTAGCCGAACATTTAGTACCAGAATTATGTAAGAAAGTTGAATTCCCTGCTTTGTATTGGTACAAAGCCACAGCTTTACCAACAGTTTTGTACAGATTGTCACAGTTATTGGTTGCTGAAGAATTGCGATCAAAAATTGCACGAGAAACGGGCGTAGGAATCGTTGAATTGCCACCGGGACAAAAGTGGAAACCCACAGTATTTGATCGATCGGAATACTTCAAACTTGAAAGATGTTCGAGCGAAGAGAGTTTATGCGATAATACTTCAGAAGACTCAGATTACGAAGTGATTTGCGATCAACAAGTTGATATCATTAATCCAGAAAACGACAGTGAGTTTTTTTTTAATTTGTAATTAATATTGCATTTAAATTCTGAAACAATATTATAGTTTTTATGAATAATATATTTCTGTGTTGTAGTTATAAACAAAGACAACACAAATTATCCCTGGTCGCCGGACGAAGAACCTGTAAATTTATTTTCAAATATCGAAGAATTCCAATACATTGATATTGAATATTATCATAAATTTATGAGCAATGCGCAGCCAACAGTTAATGTATATATTTATTCATTTACTAGAAATTTTTAAATTAAAGTATATTATTTAACAGACATTTTATATTTTAGATAATTCAATTCAACAAATTCAAAGACATCGATTCTTCCATAAAAGTTCCTAAGTTAAAATTATTGCACAGAAATACATCTCAGGGTCCTGAGATATTTGATATTTTAAAAGTTTGTATTATTGATAAATAATATTTTTCATTATTTACAATATAAATTATTGTAATAAATATAATTACCTTTTTTATATATTATATAGGCGACAACAAGTGTCAAAGCTCTTGATGCATTTAATAACGAAAGACTTGAAACTCTTGGAGATGCTTTTCTAAAGTTCGTAACATGTATGTATCTATATGAAAGTTTTCCAACTTACAACGAGGGTCACTTAACTGCTGTTAAAGGGAAAATCGTCGGGAATCGTAACTTATATTATTGCGCACTAAAAAAAGATATTCCTGGTATACTTACGGTGGATGAGTTTAAACCACCATCAAACAATGCAATGACACCTGGTTATAGTGTTTGCAGAAAACTGCAAGAAATTATGCGTGAAAATAAGGTAACTTACATTAAGTCTTAATATATATACATATATTTCTTATTTGAAAAATTTTTAAGATAGTATTATTTTTTACGTTTGTAGACGTGTCCTAATTTCTTATACGAAATCCCATCGATGACTTTGGAAGAAAGACTAAGTGGTAATATAGAGCAAGACAAGTTCAATATAATCTTAGAAAAATTGAAAGAATGGACACTTGAGAAAATGGAAACTGGAACTGAACATTTCATGGCATTAAAAGTGATTAAAGACAAAACAATTGCAGATTCAGTTGAAGCTCTGATTGGCGTATATTTAGAGGTATATTTGCAAAATTAATTTTTCATATTATCAGAAAACATTTAAATGAAATAATGTTACATTGTCTTCTTTTTATTAGAAAAGCGGTATCATACCAGCAATGAAGATAATTAAATGGTTCGGCATTTTGCCTGAACTTTCAGTAGATGAGATATTTTTGCCACCAAAACATAATCCGTTAATTGCAGAAGGTGTAGATCCAAATAACTTCCTTCCTTTAGCAAATATTATCGAAAAACGCATTGGATATAAGTTCAAAAACCGAGCCTATCTTTTACAGGTATCAATTTATTAAAATAAAATAAAACTGCTACATATAGGTTTTTCAAATTGATTAGCTTATTATTAATCATTTAATTTTGATTTTCTTATATTCTAGGCTCTCACTCATCCTTCGTATATTATGAACGGTATAACTGCAAGTTACGAAAGACTTGAGTTCCTTGGAGATGCCTTATTAGGTAATCATTAAAAGTACATATTATCTATTGAGAACTAAAACTTAACCAGATTATATTTTACCACCATCACTTTTTATATACTTTTCAGATTTTCTTATCACAGTTCATATTTACGAAACTTGCACAAATTTAACTCCGGGTGGCTTGACTGACTTAAGATCAGCTTTAGTAAATAATATAACGTTTGCTTCATTAGCAGTTCGACATGGTTTGCACTCATCGTTCCTGTGCTTTGCATCATCATTGCTAGAAGCAATTGACACATTCGTTAAATTCCAAGAGCAAAGGAATTACGTGATTGATGATGAGGTTTTGATTTACTTTATATAATTTAATTTGTTACTTTATATAAAACATATATATAATTTAACATTATGAATTTTATAAAAATTAATGATACATAATTATAATGTATTATATTTTTATATTTGCAGTTGATTCAGTTGCTTTTAGAAGAGGAGGAGGCCAAAATGGCAGAACACGTAGATGTGCCAAAAGTATTGGGCGATATATTTGAATCTACAATTGGAGCAATTTATTTAGATTGTGGTAAAGATATCAACAAAGTGTGGGAAGTTATATATAAAATTATGCACAAAGAAATAAGTATGTTTTAATAATTTGAATATATTTATATATAGTCTTTTTTATTATATTTTAGTTATATAATTAATTAATATATAATAATTTTTACAGTTGAATTTAGCAAGAAAACGCCGAAAAATTGTGTTCGAGCTCTTTTTGAGACTGAGAGAGCTAATCCGATGTTTTAGTAAGTAAATTATTTTATCTATACACTTTTTTCTGTTATTAATACAAAATATTTAATGTTATTATTTTATACTTGTTATTAATATGTATTTGCTCCTTCTATTCTAGCAAATACACTAAGATAGATAATACAGACGTCGTAATGGTTCCTGTCGATGTGACAGTTCATGAGAAGAGAGTTCGTTTTCATGGATTTGGAAACAACAAAAAACAAGCTAAATGTGCTGCCGCAAAACTCGCTTTGAAATATATAAAAAATGCACGAACCACTGCATAAGTTTTCGGGAAAACGGCAAACGGTCTCGTAACGAAAAATATCGTACGCAACATAGGAGGTGATCGGAAACCCCTTTTTCGATTTCATCTCCCTTGCTGCGTAATTTACAATGGGATGATTTTTTATATTTTTATTGTTATTTTGCATGTGATTAATATTATACACTAAGTGCATGTTCATTCTACAAAAATATTATTCGAATTTTGATGAAATTAAAATTTATACATAAAAAATTTTGGTAAGAAAGATCTCAAAGCAGAACATTTTTTATTTTAAATATTTATTTTTATTAGAATTAAATATTTAAATAATGAATATTAATTTATAAATAGAATAATTAGGCATTAATTGGATAAAAAATTGCGAAATAATATGAATCGAATTTTGCGAACATTCGAATAAATTTTTGTAGCTTAGTGTATGATGACTGTTGTTAAGCTTTTCTCGACAGAGTTCAAGCTAAAAATTATTTATAATAACGAGTTATCTTGATTTTATTATTATTATATTCTATAATTTCTTTAAGAAAGAAAAATAATGCAAATAAAAAGTTATACTTTATTAATTAACATAAAATTTCCTTAAAATATAATTAAAATGAAATAACAGTTAATGTGCTTAAATTAAATATTAGGTAATTTTATTTTATTAAAAATGTATTACTTTAATTATTAGATTTTTTATTTGTCTTTTTATGAAGTATAAGATAATACAAATGTAATGAAGAATGTATTTTTAAGTAAAAAAATAATATTTAATGATAGTTTGTAGTTTTTTTTTACATATCATTTTCAATTTCTATTATTGATCTATTATTATTTCGATTATTGATATATTAATTTAAGGTTATGCCAATAGGATTAAGTTAATGTTTAAATGTATATTATTTGTTGAACAGAAATAAAATTAATTTTTAATATAATTCAGGAAATATTTTTTCAGTAATAAATCATGACTTTAAGCCCTTTTTAAAAATATCATTTTATATCAAACGATTATATTTATCTAATTTTTTCTATTTTTAATCTTTTTATTATCTGTCAAATGAGAAGAAAACTACAATTGAAGTATCAGCAAGTTATGCAGGTTATGCGAACACGCAATATGTATGTGTCGTTTGAGGCTTTCAAAAATGAGCAAATGATATATGTGATTAAATGTAATTGTTAAGTGCAACGGTGGCATTAAAGCCACTTATTAACTCGCGCATTTCTGTTCATAACAAAATTTAACATATACCACATTTTATGCACTGAATATTGTTTATCCAAATTTGTTACTTTAACAGTTTTACAATTTATTGTTTTCTTACTTATAAGTAATAAATAATACATTACTTTATTGAGTATTTCATTCATAATTTACTAAAACGTAAACGAAATGTGGAGCCCTTTATATCGGAGTAAAAGAGCAGTTGACATTGCCTTTCGCTTTACATCGACTGTTGCGACGCAAAGCCATTCAAATAGAGTAAGTATTAGTCTGTAACGAAACTTTAATTGTTTATTTAAATAAAAGAAATAGCACATTTACAAAAATATGTAAAAAAAAATTTTTATAATATTATCTGTTTTATATTATTTTGATTTACTATTCTTTACAGATAGAACAGTTTCGAGAAAAACTCCGTACTTTCGACGATGACATTTTGACGGACAGTTTTGGCAGACGTCACAATTATCTCAGAATTTCCATCACAGAGAGGTGTAATTTAAGATGTAAACAGAAATTTATAAAAAAAAATTTTATTACTGAATTTAATTTTACATCTTCGATGTTTCAACATTTAATATAGCTATTGTTAAAATTTATTAATATAACTAAAAAATGTAGTTTTCAAATAACTATTTAAATCATTTTTATTTCTCATTATTTTATGAGCATTTTATGTTATAATTTTTTTCAAGTATAAAGTAGTTGACCTTAATGCATATTAAAATATTAATGTAAGGAGAATCACAATAAAAATATAGGTTGATTAATTGTCCGATTATAAGTGGTACTTAATCTATGCAATGTGTGTCAATTAAAAATTAACATTTATTTACACTTTAAATTGTTAAGTCAAATGATTGTTGAGTTTTTATCATAGTTTTGATTAAAATCTTTGAAGATGATGTAAAAATAAAATTGAATCTTAATTAATAAACATTTTAAGGTTTATACTGCATGCCAATGGAGGGTGTAAAACTAACAAAAAAAGAAGGTCTTTTAACAACTGATGAAATAATAAAATTGGCAGAATTATTTGTTAGCGAAGGTGTAAAAAAAATTCGGTTAACTGGTGGAGAACCTACTGTTAGGAAAGATTTTCTTGATATAGTTGGTAAATAATTGCTATTTATAATGCATGTTATTAAAATTTGACATTTTATGTAAAATGGTCTACATTTGAAAATTTGATGATTTGGCAGTTCGATTAAAGCAAATTCCTGGACTACAAAACCTCGGAATGACGACAAATGGTTTAGTATTAACTCGTCAGTTACCAGCTTTACAAAGGGCTGGTTTAGATTCTTTAAATATTTCTTTAGACACGTTGAAAGAAGAAAAATTCGAACGATTTACGCGAAGAAAAGGATGGTCAAAAGTTATTGCAGCCATTGATTTGGCTATTCAACTGGAATTTTATCCAGTCAAAGTAATGCTTTTATTATTTTAATTATTTAAATAAATAATAACAGTAATTATTGTAATAAATAAAATATGAATCCATTGAATTTAGGTGAACTGTGTGGTAATGAAAAATTTTAACGAGGACGAACTCGTAGATTTTGTACAATTGACCCAAGACAAACCTATCGATGTAAGATTTATAGAATATATGCCGTTTTCTGGAAACGGTTGGGATGAAAGTAAAATGGTTTCATTTACTCAAATGAAACAAATCATAAGAACAAAGTTTCCTAATTTGGAAGCATTTAATAATCTTCCAAATGATACTTCCAAGGTGCATATAAATATAACATTTAAATTTCATTATTTCTTATTGCAATATTGCATATATTTTTTTAAAGAAATAATTATCTTAAAAACTTGTTTTGCTTATTTAAGGCCTACAAAGTTCCAGGATTTAAGGGACAAATAGGTTTCATAACTTCGATGAGTCAGAATTTTTGCAGTTCCTGCAATCGTCTTCGAATTACTGCTGATGGTAATCTAAAAGTCTGTCTTTTTGAAGGTAAATCGGAAATATCTTTAAGAGATGCACTTAGAAGTAACGCGAATACCGATGATTTAAGGCAGCTAATTAAAACGGCAGTTTTAAAGAAGAAAAAACAACATGCAGGTATAATGAGCAGAAGATCAATCTTATCAATTTCGAGACAGTAATCCTTCCTGATATTGCTTTTCATCTAAGAATAAAGGATATAGTTTAGCGATAACGTATCAATTGAATGTGTTTCAGGAATGTTCAATCTGCGGCAAATGGAAAATAGACCAATGATTCTCATCGGTGGCTAAATCTGATCGGTATATTGCAAATTTCTAGTCAAACTCATTTTTGTATCATTCAAAATCACGTTATCGCTAACACTTCATCCATAAAATCCTTCATTCACTTTTAATTTTAATTTTCCATCAAATAATGTAGCAACTCTGCAAATTTTACAGCTCGTCGTATAACATCACTATCAACAAAAAATTACTATCCCCACATTCTACAAGTACAAAGATCGAGCTACTTAACACGACCTTATTCGTCTTTGTCTCATGTAGACGATCAAGGTCGAGCCAGCATGGTGAATGTCGACGAGAAACGCGAAACTGAACGAAGTGCTCGCGCCTGGGGCTACATAAATGTCGGGCCAATCGCTGCTAAATTAATTGCTGAGAATAACATAAAGAAAGGTGACGTTATGACTATCGCTCAACTCGCTGGAATAATGGCAGCCAAAAGAACCTCCGAATTTATTCCTCTCTGTCATAATTTGAACTTAACACATGTCAAGGTGGACTTGGAATTAGATCTGAAGAACGATCGAGTGATGATAGAGGCCGAAGCTAGATGTCATGGCAGAACCGGAGTTGAAATGGAGGCACTGATGGCTGTTAGTGTGGCGGCGCTCACAGTCTATGATATGGTGAAAGCAGCAGCACCAGCGCAAAGTTTGGTCATTTCTGATATTAAATTGTTAGAGAAAAAAGGAGGAAAGAGCGACTTTTTAAGAAAAACTGAAGAGACTTAATAAACACAGTGTCTTCTTTGATTGCAATAACTGCGTACCTGTATTAAATATGTATAGTCAATTTTATTATATAGAAAATATATGGATTGGTTAATATTTTGTTATAATTTTTAATGTCCAGAAATTTAATAAAAAGTTATTTATTGTATAATATTTGTAATTAATTAGTCATAAATTACTTAGAAAATTGTTTAATCAACATTAGTAAAAATACGTTTTTAATAAATGAAATAATTTGTTATAATATTACATTAATAAGTAAAGAAATGACGCCCATCAATTAAAGTTGTGATTAAAAATAAGTATAGTTTGAAATACATTATATATAATTATCGTTTACTTTACTAAAAAATTATCATTTGTACATATTAAACAGATAACTGTTTTGTTGTTCGGATAAAAATCATGGAAGTTTTCGTTTTTGACTGGGTTCTTCATGTACACGAACTTGGAGTGTAGATCGTGGACCACATTTCCAAACGTTACCACATTCGTCGAGAATATTTGCACTAACGATCACCTGATACTGTCCTCCGCTGTTTGATAGATTATTTCCACAAGAACTTGAAGCGGCCGATGAATTTGATGATAGTGATAGCAGAAATTCACACGCAAAAAAGTCACGATGAGGTACAACTGTTTGTTGCAATTCGTTGATTGTTTCCTTAAAAAATAATTATATTAAATTAAATTAATAATAGATTCAATAATCTCTTATTAATTCTTTTTAATTTTTGTTCGAAAATACTACAATTAATACCTTTACGTCGCTGTTCATTTTTGTCGGAGGTGACGTTGATATAGAAATACAAACTGAAGCAACAGATCTGAATAAGGATGCACGTCGACCGTGTCTTAAAACACCTTCAACTTTAAGCGCCAGTTGATTTCCTTGAGGAACCGATACAGGTTCGCCCAAAACTCGCGGTTGAGGTGAAATAGATAATTTAACGATTGTCGTTTGGAGAGTTTGAAAGAAGTATCGTGGCATTGGTAGTCGCATTTGACCTCCAGCTAAGAGTATCACTTGGGTGAATATTCGATTGATCTAAAAGTATAAGAACATAGAATAAATTAATTGCCTAAAATTACTAAAGAGTCGTCGAGTACAGATGAACTTGTATATACCTGAACATGACTAATTCCTTCATTTTTTTTAATTTCTAAAGATGCAATTCGACGAACTTCTGCACAACATCGGGATAACTGCTTCATCTCAACGGAATCACCAAATTCAAATTTAATACTATTTAAATCATGCAAAGTAACGTGCGATGTACAGACACGTTCCACGCTATACGCGAGCAGACGACTCATTTCTTGTAATCTATTTTATTTGTGATGTAAGGAATTTATTTAATTAATATATGGATTGATTATGATTAAACAAAATAAATAAATAATTACGATAAGAATATAATAAAATGTTAATGCACTTCATCATAAAAAGGATACGCTAAAATGTTGTTAAGACTTCCAGGATCGGCATCGAAGGCAGACTGATACAGTTTTTGATAATTTTCTGCACAAACTTTCAATTCTTGAACCGATTTTCTTAACTGGAAGTGAAATTTAATATTAAAGTTTAACATTTTGATTTACGAAATTACTTCACAAAATACCTAAATCAGAAACTGTATGACTCATATACCTGAGTAGCAACTCGTCCCCAAAAAGTGTAATCGTCTTTTTTAGCATGAGCGTTATTAACGGCGGTGGCATACGGCGGGGCAGTGCATAATGCTCTAAAAAATAATTATTTGCTATTGTATCAGATATATATCACATGTTTATTATATAAGTGTAAATATTCTTTGTAATTTTACCTGCATGAATGCATAAGTTGTAGCATGGCTTGTAAAAATTCACATCGAAGTTTTGCATATTCACTAGCAAACTGTAAATTTCGCGTTGGCGTAGTCGCAGCTTTAAGTGCTGTGCACGCGCTTGCATATCGTGCAATTGCTCTATTCAACTTTTCAACAACGACTATCGTTTCATTAGCAGCATCTTCTTCGATATCGTTTCTTCTAAAATACAAAAATAAAAATATTAAATTAAAACAAATATTAAAAAAAATATGAATAGATATCTATTATAAATGTAAAAACAATTTCTTACAGAAGACTGTATTCAGCACTCGTTAGAAGTTCTAAACCTGATAACCAGAAATGAATTTGCTCAGATGCAACAGATTCTTTGAGCTTTTTGAAAATATACGTAGCAATTCCGTGATGACCATATCGTGCAGCATTGCGAGCTATTCTATATTTTGCCCAGCCATCGACACTTTGCTCGACGCTTTTTACAGCATCAATACAATCTTCGTTCCATTCATAACCACCTGCTATTATTTGGAACAGTAACGTACATAACATCACCTAAATGATATTATAATTTAAATCATTATACAATCATAAATTATACATAATTTATCAAATAAACATATTTTCTCTAAAATGCAAATAAAAATTACTTTGGTATGAACATGCACGGTTTGTTGCATTTTCATTAAAATATCCGGCAGTAATGGAAGTAATATGTTTTCAGTCACATTGCCAATAGCACCAAGTGCTTCGCAGAGAGCCACAGCTTGTAAATCGCTATTTTTATTTTCAAAACTTATGTTCATTAAAGTAGAACTGATAGCGTCGACGAAGATCGGACAGTGACTTGGTTGAGCTCGACAAAGTTTCACCGTTGAATGCAAACAAACTTTAAACTGGTGTAAATATTTATCATCTAGAGCTAATAGCATTATGAGTGATTCAAGACAAGACACCACTTCCTGAGTTCGATATGCTGGCAGACCTTCTTCGTAACTATAAAAGCAAAAATAGGATTAAAAATTTATATTTTTTAAATTAAAAACGGTAATTTTTAAAATGCACTTTACCAATAGCATGCAATTCTCGCAAGAATTGTCACAGCTTTAATAGCAACTATTGGATGAGGCGAATAACAAGCATTCACACAGAGTGTTAGCAGAGGACTGTTTTCTTCCATATTTGCATCACATGTTACAGCACTTTGACTTAATACCTGAAATTGTAAATGAAATTTATTGAAACAACACAATATTAATTAAAGAATGATTATTAATAAATTAAGTACCTCAATAACATCTAAAGTACGGATTAACAAATCAGTATTTCCATCGCCATCTTGTGGTAGTAATTTATTGGTACTGTCTGCAAAAAATGTGTTATAACAAAGTGTTAGATTTAGTATCTCTTTTGTCAGTTTAAAAATTAATAATTTCACAAACCAATTAAGTTAGGGAGAGCATTTATTGGCCATAAGTGAGCACCCTTTCTCGCCAAAGAATGCAAAAGGTGTAATGCGTGACGTTTTACGGATAAGCGAGGATCGTCTTGAAGATAACGTAAAAGTAATCCCACTTGTGCTGGGACATCCAAAGTCGCTGACGCTAAAGTTGTTAGAGCACTTAATGTTACCCTCACAAATTCCACAGCCGGATAACTTCCGAGTAGTTCCATACAAAGTTCATTTACCTATTATTTTAATATTATTTGTTATAATTGATGAGACATTGATTTGAAATAAAGAAGGATTAAGTCCTACCATAGAGGCAGTTGAAATATCATGATGCATATATTGTAAAATTGGTATTAATTGCAATTTCATAGAAGCCGGAGTAGCTTGACCTCGAATCATGTTTGATATTTTACTGCACATAGAAACGGCAAATAATTTTGACTGAGCTGCAAACATTCTGGCTGCATAAATTGCAGCTTCAACTTCGACTGAATCATGAGAATCTAAAGATCTTCGTATACTATGATGAACCTAAAATTAAGAAAATATTAAAAGTTTTATTTTACATGTTAAATTTATTGTATTAATAATTAATTAAAATGTTGTTTTACTTGTTGTCTTTCTGGAATAATTCCAGCAACACTTCCTAGCGTTCGTAGGGTCAAAGCCCGAGCCACAGGATCATTGGAATGAATAACGCTAAATATTCGTCGAACAAATTCGTCAATGTTCAATATTTTATTCAAGTGCTTTTCACTTTGTTGACATACACGAAGTACCCAAACTCTAAGAAAGTTTGTTCCGGTACGAAAAACATCCGCAAGTTTGAGCAGCGATGAATTTATCAAAATCGGAAAGGGATATTTTTCAAATAAACGAGGAAAACGAACAATTGCCTCACATTGTTCACCAATTTTTGCTGATCTCAACCCTTGAATGAAACATTATTAAGTTCAATTATTAAGTGTATTTGTATCAATATTAAATAAGTATTAAAATTATAATTTTAATTTTTTGTAATTAAGTTTTATTTGTTAATATTGAAGTTTGTGATTTAATTTAATAGTATACAATATTTATATTTTTTTCTAAAATAATCTGTTAAGAAAATATCATTTATAAATGAAAGAATCAGATATTTCATATAATAAATATTAATATAAAAATAAAACCTTTATCAAGTTCAATTAAAGCAGAGTTTGCATCTTGCTCTGGTTCTCCTAAGCCGTTGTCATTAAATGCATTCATCCTCATTCCGATCATATTCGTTTATTTTGTTAAATAAACTTGAAATAGTAACTAAACATTTATTGGTGTATTTACTCTTCCCAATAATTTCTAATAATATTTTTTATTTATTTTTTATTGTACAAAATAGAACACACTTTCATTCTCTTTTTGATCACAACATTTTATATTTACACATTTTCAGGTATATTTACTTTACCGACTGAAATTGGAGAAACTTTGAGGTTATATATTTTGACAAAGTGAATTGGCGCGAAAGTTGGATGAAGTATGAAAGTGGACTATTATCTTTATACTTTGTTATAACTTTAAATAATGGTGTAAATAAAATGTGAACTAAATAAGAAAAAAAATGAGAAATGGTAACACATTTTTATTCATATACATATCATACAGAAATAATACTCGATGATCATATTCGAAGATGCCTAAAATTCATTTTCTTAAATTCTAAAAAGGCAGTATACACGAATTACATCATCTACATTGTACGACGTAGTTCACCAACACATTACAGCATAGTTACCATACAAAAATGAACTTTTGCAATTCAATTAATTGCTAACAAAAGTTCATGATTTTCAGGAGATTTTGTTAAACATAAAATCTCATCATTGTTTACAGTAACTCTCATACATTCTTAAGTGATTTTATACAACAAGGTTTTTTTCATTTTATGCATATTTATATCTTTATATTAAATATAATAACTGTACAGTTTAAAACATAACGATGATCGCAAAACTTTTTCTGTCTTTTTTATGCTCTCAGAATACAAGAATTGTTTAACAAATGTATTGCATTTATTAATAAAATTAATTGATTGCTTTTATTGTATATTTTCAAAATAAATGACAATGTAAAAGAATGTAAATGGATGTTTAAAATGCCTTTGATTTCATAGATTCTTTAAGTTTGTTAAACAAGTTCTTGTCTACTGGCTCACTTTGTCAATTCAATGGAAGTTTACATTAGTTGTTACTTTGAATGTGTGATTTACAAACAAATCTTGTTTATCCTTTTTTCAACATAAATAATTCGATTTACATATTTGTATTATTTTAAATGTTAAAATTGATATTAATTTTGTTGTTGTTGTGTAATTTATTATATTTTAATTTATACACTAAGCGATGCCCTGGAATTGAGATAAAATTGATATCCAGAAAATAAGAATGTGAGAACATAAATGCAAGCTGCGATCCAGCAATTGAATGCATTGTGAGTATAACCCCTGTCTGCCGCTATGTAAAAGTCATCTGGTTTGTCGTAATTCTCTTCCAATGCTACGTCTTCTATAAGAGCGACACTTCTTATCGAAAAGAAAATGCCCATCAAAAGCTAGAAACAAATAATTATGCAAAATTAACCAATTATATAAATTAAAGTAATTTAATTGCCACAATAATTATATGATGTTTAAAATATAAACATAACTTCAAGTAAATATAATTTTATATAAGAAATACAATATTTGACACTTGGTTAGATAGGTTAAATATGACGTACTTTTGAATAATGAAAAATAAATAAAATTGACATTGTTTCATTAAAAAAATATATTTTTTTATTAGTTACTTAATGAAAAATAGATAAAAGTTGATTAATTTGTGATAAAAAAGATTCTTACGAGTTGAATAATGCCCCAAACGGACAAGATGAGGCCACACAGGGCGTATTTCGGACCGCAGATTTTCATTCTTGCGTTTAGCACCTACGTCCAATTATTACAATAGAGATTCGGGTTTCTTTGGGGTGCAATTTTGCAAATTTGGCCACACGAAGTTTAACTTAACTTCACATAAAAGTCAAACAAACTATAGAACTCTGCTCTGTCGTGTTGGTATATATTTAACATCAGTCATATGACTATAATCGATTGTACTCATGACTTACCAAGTTGTCAGAGACTCAGAGTCGATATAATATCAGTGGTTGCGTCAAATGGAATTATATCGTTCAATTCTTGGCGCAGATTGAGCTTTGTGACTAACTTCATACTGTAAACATTTTTTAAATGAATAAAGCCTTATTTTTATATTAATAAATATTTATAGTTTTTTAAATTACTTACTTTTTAATTAAAATTTTTATTTAAATTTTTATTTTTTTAAGTTAATTATTTCAAGTTTTATTATTTTTTAAATATAAATTTCAATAGTAAAATTAAAACATCAAAAATTATATTTCTATTTTATTTCTTTTGAAAGAAAATTTTTAAATATATTGATATTAAAAAGGAAACTGTAATATAAGTAATCTAAAACAACTTTATTTTAATTGCAGTTATTTTACTGAATTCAAATGATTGTTATATACTTCATAAACATAATGTATATGTGTTGTATACGTATATAATATAAAATATTTTAATTAGGATTTTGGGAGAATGAAAGTACATAAAATAACGAGACATACATAACATAACGAATGTTTAAAAGCTGAAAATGTTAATTTTAAGAAATGTACATTGTAAAAACCTAATATATATTTCGTTATTGTTTGCACATATTTATAATTCAATTTGTATATATTAATTTCTGTTACTGTACGTGTGATTAGTAACTTTTTGACGATTAAACTTCCCAGGGCTTAACGCGCAACACCACTGGCAAACTGCTACAGGGCACAATCGCGAGTTCAGTTATTACACTGGTAATTAATGAGGCTGGAGTGACGTCGTATCCAAGATTTAAAAGGTTTAAAGTTTTTCGTGAATTCCAGTTAACAAGTGGAGACTTTTTTGTGTCATTGAACGTTTTCATTAATTCATCACTATTATCTGCAAAAAAGATATAACATTATTAGATTGGATTACCAGGGCAGATTTTGTTCTCTAACTTTGATGACTGCAGTTAAAAAACTAGAATACAAACCTAATTCATTATATACAAAACTATCAGTAAGTGCATTATCATCAGACTTATTCATTTCACTGGCTACCAGCACTGGAACTTCATACTCGTTACCCATAAGCGCTACTTGAGCAGTTCCAACTCTTCCCATAACAGCGCCGTTTGCGAGTATTGAATGTGCTCCAAGCAATACCATAGATACCTGTAACATTTTTATTGTGAGTAATTATGAAAAAGAAACAAAATTTATATTTTTCTGCTTGATGAAAAATGAATATTACCTGTGGCATAACAAAACTAATGGCGTTAATTAAAACATATGTGCAATCTATGTTTTCTTTAACCAAATGTTTCAACATGGACTTGCCTTCCAATCGTGGTCTACTGTCCACAACAATTACTCGGAATTTCTTTTTCTTATGTGCGTCGCATAAAATTTTTTTGACTAATGATGAACTACAAATTGAAAGTAATCGTTATTAACTTAAATCAAATTTGTAAGAATAGAATAGAAAAAAAGGGAATATAAAAAGAATAGTAATAGAAAAGTCAATAAAAATATATTAATCCTAAAATAAAGATCATAAATGTTAACATACTGTCCATAAGTGAGTATCACATCTCCATCCTTGATCTTGTTTTGCATTTTCAGAGATATGGCTTCACCAGCAAGTAGAATTTGTTCTCGAATGTATGTGTCTATAGTTTCTCTCAATATCTTTTTCACCTTTAAAGTAAAAGACAAATATAAATACATAGAAAAAAAAGATTTTATATTTAAAAAATGATAAAATCTTATTTTTATTTACCGTAACGTCCGATTCTGTGCTTTTCACTTGTGACATTTGTCCACGCAAACGTCTCAATGCATTTTGCATCGTCACCGAAATTGGCCGACATCCATTTAAGAAGTCCATTGCCTTATTAAGTCCGATCTCGAGTCCTCGTACAAAGTCCTGCTGTTCGCTCGTTTCAAAGTCTTTAATGAATCGTTTTAGCGCAAGCAAAAGTGCTACACAGCGGCAGTTACTGCCCGTAACTTTTCTTTCGGCATACTTCACTCCCAATTTTACAATAGCCGGATGCATTTCCGAGTTCAATGGTATCACAACTGGCGTCTCATTTCGTACCAAATGATTGAATACTCCTTTTACAAAATGTTCAGATACTTTTTTCACGACTTTTTTCTCTGAAATGGCATCGGGTGACGCCACAACAGTTGATGCGGGTGCTTTTTCGACCACCTTTGGTGGCGCTGGTTGAGCTGCGTTAGCTTCCTTTTTCGCTCCTGCAACTTTGTTATTCGTCGATGGCTTCTTTTCCGATTCTTTTTGCTCTTTTTTCTGCGCTTTTAGAGCCCTTTGGGCCTCTTGAATTGCCCGTCTTTCCGCCCTTAATTGAGCTTTACTTTTACCTTCCTTGTTTTCGGATGGTTTAATGTTTTCCTGCAACTTTGTTGCTTTTTGATCCTCGCTATCAGACATAATGAGCTTCTTTTCCATGAGATTCTGATTCTCTAACATTTCCGTGCTTTCCTTACTTTTCTCTGGACTCGTCTGATCTTCAGACTTTTTTAATTCTTCTAATATCGTTTCTTTCGAATTGTCACGTGACTGTGAATTGTTATCATAGACATTTAATTGATTGTGCGCTAATTTAACGGTGGAAGATGACTCCTTGTCGTACAATTTCTTGTTATTTTCTTCGTTATTTGATGAGCTTTCTAAAAAATTAATAATTGTTAAATATATTTTTAAATCGAATATTTTAGTATTATGATTGCAAAGAGTAATACAAAAAATACTTGCTTATAGAATTTTTGTTTTTCTTAGAATTTTTGCCTAATTTAGTAATAGTTGCTGAAGTTTCGGGACTCTTCGTTTCGTCTTTGTTTTGGTCCAGCGACTCGACAATTTGCAAATTTATCGTATTTTTAATATTCTTCTCAATGTTTTCGTTGATTATCAAATTCCCCTCTGAAGGTTCTGACAATTTTTCCGCCTTTCGTGCAAGATTCATACGCTTTCTTCTTAAGTGTCTTGCAGTCGAACGTGTTATTTTCTATAATATGAGAAAAAAGAAAGAAAAAAAAAAAATTAACAAAAAATGTTATTAATCATTTGAATTGTAAAGAATATTCAAGTAGTCGTAATAATATCCATTCCAAATGAAAAGCACTAAAGTAATGTATGAGTCTTGGTGAAAATAAGTTCATTCATGCTGGTTGTTTGTTAAAAATAAGTTTGTGAAAATATTAGAAATATAACAGTATATAATATTTTATTTGAATTAATCATGAAAAAAAGGTAATATTATCTCTATAATGTATTACAGAAATTTATTAAACTGTTTTTTGTATTAGCAGGGATGAATATTACATATTGCATAACATTATACACAAACAAATTATTGTTGCATATATACTTCAAAAGTTAAACACCAACAAATATTGTTTATATATATACATATTTATGTATAATATAAACAAAAATAATGAAATTAAATTTTTTTTCAGTTGTTTTTAATTAAAACGCAAAAAAATTTATGTTTTTAATAATAAACATAGATGACATATATTTATTACATTAAATAATGCAAGAATAAATGAAATGACATTTCATATATATATCTCAATTGTTTCATCCCAGATACCTGTGACTGCATTTTTTGTGTTTCAATGTAGAAACCTCACAGACATACACGGAGACCAGCTATGAAACCAACACATACAGGTGTCAAATTACAAATCTTATTTCTATAATTTAAAATATAGTTTGAAACATTAAACGAATTTATTTAAAGGTGCAATAAATGACAATTCAATTTCGTCATAAAATGTTAATTGCTAAACAAACAAAAACAACTTTTTATTCTCTCTTTCAAAGTTCTTGTCTTGTTGACAAAAATCTCATGCTATAAACATGTCATAAGTCGTTGAAATGTCATTGTTGACAGGATGAATTTCGCATCGAGAAATTCTGATTTTGCATGTTGAAATGATATTAAAGACGAGCATGGAATTATCATTTTTTGATAATAATTACTAATGTAGAATTGAAAATAAATATGGTAAAACATAACCTCACTTACTTGACAATCTGTTGGACCACGAAAATGGGAATGAAAGTGCGGTTATATGAGAGACGGAACATTGGGGGAAAATGGATTGTAATGTTGGTAAATTTGTAACGGTTGGTTGATAATATTGTCTGGTAAAGCTATTCACTATACAGCTTGTTTTTCGAATTGAAAAACATTGAGAAAATGCATTTGTTCATGTAATTTAATATTGATGATATATTTTTACGTACAGAAATTTTATTTTAAATTAATTTTTAATTATTATCAAATCAATAAGGTAGATTTTGATTTTAAATATAGTAAAACGTAATTTTGATTTAATTTAGTAGTTGAACGAAACATTATCTTCTACATCAGCAACTGAAAACGCAGAAACTTAACGCAGAACTGAGTAAAGACATTATACACAAGATGTCACAGCAGTTGTGTTTTGTGTAGAAATATACAAACAAAACAAATGTCTGTTTAATAAAGAGTATATAAAAATTATAAACAAATTATTTTGTGTAAACGATTTCGTATTCTTTATTTTGCATATTTTGTTAAATTAAATCGATTATTACATCAAAACAATTATATTCAACCACTACAGTCTTTTAAAGTATAAATGTTTATTTCTTACTTTAAAAGCATTATGCTATATGAATTATATAATATTTTTATGTTTTAACAAGAAACTGAAAAATGAGCATGTTGTTTAATATATTTCAACCGAAGTACAGTTTTATCAGCCTTTTAAATTTACTTTATACATATAACTTGAAGGAATTGAGATGTAAATTCAAATATGAGAATACAAAATGTAAATACAGAATGTTATGTTAGGTAGATTTAGTCTTTGATCGTTGGACAGACCTTTAACAGAACAAACTCTGACCGAGTACAATATATGTGTATGATTATATGACGAGTATTCTTTGTTTAAATATTATTTTAAAGAACCATATTTTGTCTTCTTAATTCTGAATTTCCATTTAAAGTTCATATTTCTCAATGAATATAATACTATATTAAATTAATATTTTTTCGCTGTCAGGCCGTAAATAGTTCAATATATATAGTTTTTGTACATATTTTAAACAATATTTAAAATTATATTTCAAAGTTTATAAACAAACTTCAAGTGGTAAAGATAGTTTCTCAACATAATCGAAGTGGTCACGAAAGTTCCCGAATATACCCTGAAAGGTCTCAAGAGGTTCCGTAACATAACCGAAGTGGTCACGAAGAAGAGATGAGCATCATTGAAAACGATGCTCCAAATACACATCACTTGTTAACAAAAGAGACGGGCAAAAAATGATAAATTAAATTCAACCAAAAACACGTTAACATTATTTGTATCCTTTTTCTACTTTAATGCCAGAGATAACGACATTTTTATAATCAAAACATATATATTTGTTGCTTCAAGAACACATAAGTAAAATTTGCGTTAAGTAAAATTTTTCGCCCGCATGAATTTGAAGCTTTTCCATTGAATTAGTCTCTGTTTTTTTTCGAACATATATTTTTACGTAGAGACTGATGGTTTATGTATATTCATCTCACATATTTTAAATAATAAAATATACGGCAAATTTTGATCATAATATTTACCATGAATGATGAAATATGTTATTTTGCAAAATATGCCAAAAGTGTTAGCATATTTTTGCTTTTTATTCCATCATTTATTCACGCTGATACTTGCGGAATAAAGAAATATTTTCTTTTTGCTTCTAGATTTTGACATTACTCTTCAAATAATAAGTTATTAAACTGAAGAAAAGTATTTACACAATTACAAGATTTTCATTCGATTATTCAGTAAAATCCTATTCATTTATTTCTAATTTATGTTCAATGTTGTTTAACTTAATTTCAAATAATAAATTCAGTTAACAAATTGCTTTCAATGAAAATGTTATATATGTACACATTATTTTACAGTTTATGGAATAAACCACGAAGTGATTGCGGAAAAAAAATGGATTTAACGAAAATGCGGTTTTTCGCATTACTTGAGGTTTTCCTGTTGCTGTTTATTGTGAGATTAAGAATGAGACAACATTGAACGAGAGTGAAAATGAGGTATTGTAGCATTCCGAATAACGGAAACGGCGAAAGTCGGCCCTATTAGGGACAGCCAAAGCATTTATGGCATTATTTCTCAAGTGCTGGTCGCGAGATTCGCGCTTTCTCTGAGAACTATCGAACGTTTTACACGCATGTTAAATTCTCTTACTTTAAGATGAACAATTTGCATTTATGAATGCAATGTAATTGTAGCAAAATGTGCATATATGCACTTTTGTACATCAATAATGTTAACTTGCAATCGCAATTTCCGAACGAGAAATTGTTTTGCTAAATTAACTTCATCTTCAGGAAGATATTAAGATGATTGTCGATGTTAATATCTTGCATACTATCTTGCGAACAAAATGTTGCTGTTTATTATTATATTAAGAAACATGAACTTTTGTTAACAATTTATTATCGTCTGTTCATTTTCTTTGCGACAACTAAATCCATCATCTTGCGGCTGAATATTATTTTTTATTATAATCATATTCAGCTCGTCAACACAATTACCCGCAATCGCCAATTCAATTTGGTTCTTCTCACTGTTCTTTTGCATAAAATGCACGCATGCAACTATAAAAACTTGTCACTCTTTATCCAAAATTGAAATAATAAATTTATATCACAACTGCAATCAATGAAATGACCCGATGATTGTTAACGCTTTTCAATCAATCGTACGTGTGTATAAGTTTTGTGATAAATTTTGTAAAATGATTTTCAGGTCGTCGTCGTTTATATATATATTGAGGTCAAAAACCTGTCGCTCCAGAGAAACGAGAACGGAATTTGAATATTTCAACAAATATGTAACGAATCGTTCGGAATATAGAATTAATAATTAATTTACGAAACGAGTGTATGGCCATCAATTTTAGTTTCTATAGTGAGAGCTATTGACAATTTTACGTCATATCATACAGTAATAAACCAAAGTAATTTATTATAAAGTTTAACGAAATAACGCTGGACCGGTTCGCCGCGTCGTGATGCACATATCATCATGCACGTGCAGCGCAAAGTTGTTGTACAAAAATTAGCATATTTTACAGTAAACTCAGTTGTAGAAAAACAAAATTAGTCTGCGCAGTAAATAGTTTGTGTTTACTTTACTTAGTTTTAGAATATCATTCCAATGTTTCTCACAGAAAATCAACACACCGGTTGAATCAACGTTTATGTAACGTTAATTTAACAATGCGAGAATTTGAATTTGATATTTAATAATTTAGATTAAATCTTGGATTCAACTTATGTGTTACTGTACTCTATGGTCAATGAAATTGCCAGACTTAACATACGGCCCAGAATAGGCTTGATACTAGTAACACATTCTGCCAGTAGACCAGTACTGTGCCAAACTTGGACCAGTTGTTCGTTTCCCATTATATTTTCTGAATTTGAATTAGAGAAAATTCCATTTAATTATTGGGTGACTTATTTTTTTTTACATAAAAAATCAAAATTAGTTCTTTTTTATGTTTGAAAACATTTTAATTTACAAAAACGTTAATTCGGTATGTATAAAATAGTCACTTTTTAGAAAGAAGAAAAATTTACTTCAAAAGTTTTTTTAAGTAAACTTTTCAAAAATTCAAAGTGTTCACTTTTTCATAAGTAAACAAGTTAAGGATTTAAGACAATCTATTCGAAGTTACAAAAAATCATTAATAATTCTAGTAAAAATGATAATCATTATAAATAGTATAAAAATGAATAATGACAAAACATTTTTTCACTTTTTCGTGTTAATATTTCTCTTTTTCAATATGTGATTTTATTTCCCTTTTTAAGAGCACACGAACTATAACTTTCGAAAAAAATAAATACGTACCCAAAAAGTGCATTTTTTTGTTTTTTAATTTAAAAAGATTAAAGTCTTTTTTTTAACTTAAAGTATAATAACATTTATAATACTTATAGGAAAGGGTTGGGGTAATTAAATAAATATTTTCTACACTTTCGCAATATACGTTTCATAAACATTTTACTAACGTTGAATATATTTCTGTGTGTCATACTGTTCTTTTATTAACTCTACCTTTGATTTCATAAGACGCAAAATGGCAATTTCTGTAGAAGTAATTTGCTCTTAGAGAAAATATAGAAATAAAATAACATATACATTGTACTTAGTTGGAAACAATTTAATTTATGCATAGAAAAGGAATTGTAAAATGTGCTGACATAACTGTTTTCTACAAATAAGCGCCACTGGACTTGCAAAAGTTGTTATTTGTATATATCAGTTGCTGATGATATGGTTTGGGTACTTCTCTGTGTGGCGCGGAAAATTCAAATTGGCGAGGTGAACAGGTTCAGCCTGAAACAAGCAACATATGCAACTTATGACTGCTGAGACTTGAAAACTTCTCCTCTCTGGGACTGTGTTTTGTAGCCGACGTAAAACGTAAGAGAGGCTTTCTCCAGGCTTGGAATGCGCCTCTGCCACTACAACTACCACGTAGGTATGTTGGCTGATACACGCATGCCTTTGCCTCTCGCCGTGACCGTCCTCTTTCTCACTCGCTCAACTATTTATTCGAGCGGCAGGTTTTTCTTTCAGCATCAAACAATTCCATGTTTTCATTCACAAATTGAATTATTTGATTTCCTTTGCGAATTATATAAAATTACCACTGATGCATAGCGAGCAGTCATTTCTACTTTTACGATGAGATAATATGTGTAAAAGTGTAATTATGGCTGATGATACTAAATTATTATGGGCTTCTATTCAATTATTATAACTGTGAATGGCCTAAATTTGAATGAATCGTACTTCTAATGATGTATTAGAACTGTAACCTACATGTGGAGACATTGTTTATCGCTGATCACCTATTTCAAGGTCCGATTTCAAACGGGATTAAGAAATATTTTCAGTAGAAAATTAATTGTTTTATAATTATTATGAGAAGACGAGAGATTATATAGCTGAGGTATTTTAATTAGTCATTTAAACAGAGATTAAGCTTCGCAAAAATGGAATGTAATTGTAAATTCAATTATTGAGTTGGGGAAATAATGCTATATAAAAAAATATGATTTTTATTATTATTTTGTTATTGATTTAATGTAATAAGGAAGTTAATGCATTAAACAATGAAATGACAACATAATTAAAAAATATTAAAAAATTTATACGATAAAATTATTAAAATTCTTGAATATATCACAAATGTAATTTATGTTTATTATTTTAATTTTTGTCTTAAGAATTACAAAAAGTTGATATTCTATTACACATTTCATTCTATTTTTCAAATTAATTATCTTCTTTTTTTTCGTTCAATTTTTGTATCAGTAGTTTATAATTGTAAGTAAAAAAAACGACTTTGATGAACCAACGAAAATACGCGTAGCATTTTGATGATGAAAGTTATTTATTCATTCATTACGAAATCACCTGTTATATGTACACCTCGAGAAAATTTCGGTACGATTAAGTGGATGAAACGCTTCTTTCCCGACAAAACATTTTGCCGTTACTTTTTTCTTTTTTCACAAGCTTATATATATTTGTATAAAAAATAATTTCGTCGGATTAAAAGAAGTCTGTCAGTATACAAGCAGCATTTACTAAGACATAAATAATCAACCCATTTCCTAGTCTTCAAATTTCAGACTGACTAAATTACTAAACCAAAAAAAAGTAGCTAAAGTCATCAAGTATTTTATTTCATTGATAATCGGATTTTATTTTATTTCTTTTTTTTTAAGTTTGAAGTAGAAAGATGAAATCCAATTATTTTTCACTTTGAAAAATGTCTTTTTCATTTGTTTGCAATGCGATAACAAAACTGTTACAATTGTAACGATAAAGAATGTGCGATATTTACAAATGACTGTTTTCCATGTAAAGCAATTCTTTTTGATGTTGCAGTGGTAGCTATTAGCAATGTTTGTTTACTCGGCACAGGTGTAAAAGGTATGCCTAGAATGGACAATCCTTTCGATTTAACTCGAACGAACGGCTTTCGAACAGTACATCATATTAATAATCTGAGGAGATCATTGATAATGCGATCCACACCTCTTGACAGGTGCCCCCAAGGATTTTATTTAAGATTTCGCCGCTTTTTTTTCGACCGCTTGTTAGTTTCTTTTTTATGCTTACTTTTTTATTCAATTTTGTTTCATTGAAACTGACAAAATTCGTCGAAAAAATTAAAACATGTATCTACTTAAGAACAATTTCGGTGAATTTGTCAGAAGAACTGTTATAATGATATTTGATATGCATAAAAAATGTTTGAATTATCGAATGTTTTGAATGATTAAAGATTCGTTGAAATAACTTTAAATTCTTCATCTTAAAATAAGTATCCTTGACCCGATTGCGATAGTTATTATATTATTATATGATAGAAGTAATGAACATGTTTTGTAACAATTTTATCACATAATATACTATTTATCTAACTTATAAAAACACATTTACAAGGTGTATTATCAATAAGATCATAAATTCAATCGATTGAATTAAGAGAAATGGAAAATTATATTAAGGCCTGAAAAAATGCATGATAATACAAAGATAATTGATAAATACTTATATGTACTTAACTTTTTTTACTTATTATAAGTATTGATAGTCAATACCAAGCATTACTATTAATTCAAATCGTTAATTTACAGAAGTAAAATGAATGTAATTTTAGCAATTCAGAAAATACCTTTAAAGGAACAGTTCATCAACTACTTTAAAATTTATATAGTCCAACTGTTCATTCGAACTCTGCTTTGTGTATATATAATATATCATTGATTTCGCATAAAAAATATACTAAATGGACAATTGAATCAAGTTCATCCAAACATTCTTAAGATCTTATTTCAAAGGCTTAATTGAAATAATTTCTTTGAAATCATATGACCACGGATTAATTTGTTTGAAAAGAAACGTTAGTACAATAAAGACTTTCAAGATTTTCAATTGCATTCCATTGGAGTTCGTGGTGGTTTATTTTATACACAAGTAGATATGTAAATCTGCACGTCATGAACATACACGTATCGAAACTTGTATTCATAAAACACTATACACCCTGCACTTTAATGACATAGATAGAGGTCGAAACTTGCGGCGAGAGATTCGGATCGTAATTCGAACGTTGGAACTTTATATATATATGTATATATTTTACACAGACACATTCACATATACGTTAAATCATAAATATACATTCTTCTTTCTCTCTGCGAGAATAATTTTGCAACTAATGAAGCTAACTGGTTCGGACCATATACCCGGAACATTTTAGCTTTTTGTCGTTATTGTACGTAGCCGCGGATAATACTTTCGTATTTTCTTTTATGTAATTGCAAGGTGACTCTCACCCGATGCTCGTGATGTTGGCTTCGACATTTTAAAATTGCTAAGAATGATGAGTCTTGTTTCAGGCTACGGAAGATCATCTTTATTTGTAAAGTCAATTTCGTAGAAAGTAACAACGTAATCTATTTGATGCTAATAAATATACAAATGAAGTATGATGTTATCAAAAACATACTTTAGCGGTACAATTTAACGTTGTATGTACGTAGAAATGTGCGCAAAAATGCTTCTGTCAACATGAAGAATTTCCATGAATTGCAGGGGAAAAATGTTCCGGATGTTTTATATTCTTTGTCCAGCTAATATAAATAAAACGAGCAATTTATTGTAGAGTAATTTATTTATGAAATTCGATCGAACGACGGACAGAAATCGCATAAGGTAAAATACACATGAAAGTTTTAAAATCGTAAAACAAATATGGAATTTGTGTTTCTATGTTACTTAAATTTCAATGCCACATCTTTTTGCATCTATTAACTCCATTTCGAGTATATACCTTCTTTATAATTAAAGCTTAATTGCAACGCCATGTTTGGACCGTTCAAGTATCGAACACTGCGCGTATTATGTTTAATGAAACAGTGGAATTTTAACATTCTGCATGTATATATATATATATATATATATATATATATCTCGACTCTAACGTTTATAGTTATTTCAGATACATTTTAACTTTTAGGTATTCGTTGTTAAATTGGACTTATTAGACAAGTTATGCAGTTAATCAGTTTTTCAATGATGCATACTTTAGTTGGAGCTTCTTCAAAATACTTCGCAAAGAACAGTAAAACTAAATAATGTCAGGCAAATTAAAATAATTATAAATATTTGACATATTATTAATTAAATATTTAGAAAAGGAAATCAAAGTTATTGATAAATGTACAATAAACTGTTTATTCATAGATAATATATTCTGATAAAAGTGTATAATTTCTTTTTAACAAGAGCTTATAGTCGTTGTTAATGCGCTTTCCACTTTTATTAAAGACGATTGGCATTGATACGAAAAATACATGAAAAATATTCGGACGATATATCATAAATTTTGAGACGAATATTATGGGGGTAAAAGTGGAGCAGGATCGACCCGCCGGGCGAGAGTACATAACATCACGATTTTCTCATCAGCATTTTTGCAACGCAATAATCTTTGAAATACTTCGGGCGTACACAGAAATTTGATTGTGTTCACATAAATAAAATCTTTTAAAGTATGTGCGCATAGTGCGTTGATATCTAATAATTGCTCTTGCGTATATATATACATATATAATACTATAAGAGAAATGAGCTACAAATCCTAGTGGAGTAATAGTCAACAATGAATGATGTGATTGTTGATAAGGGTTGTATCCACGTCAGCTGTTTTCATAAGGATATTCAGATGTAGTTGTTTACATACATCGTAACAATGTTTGTCTATTTATTAATTAAAAATTATATGGATATAAATTACACTGGAAAATAAATTTAAAATCGAAACATATGTACTGTGTATGAACTTTAGTTTGTTCTGACTAAAAATATATTATAATAATCATATTGTATGTCAATATTATTTATTACTTAAGTGCATTAATGAATTAGTGTGTTTTAGAAAAGATGTTTAGAAATTTGGTAACATCAACAAAAAATTAGAAATATAAATTAGTGGAATATCAAAAAGTATTTAAAAGACTAATTTGATATGGTAATTTTTTATTATCACTTAAATGTTGTCTCAAGAAACACGTGTATTACTTTTATGTTTCTACTTAATTTGATATCAATAAAAAAAGTGCTAACTGGTTGGATCGCAATGAAAACACATTTTCATAAACCGCACAGTCACGAGAGAGAACAAATAATGAAACCGAGAGGTTTATGGAAATCCGGAATGATGAAGTTATTTTAATCGGTAAAATGCTTCTTAATGTTCGTTGATTAAAAGCCACAAATTTTTTTTATGGATGTACAATTTTATACTGAGAATATGCGCAGCAATGATGTAACAGCGGCGTGCGATGAGCAAGTCTTGGTGTAAATACGATACGATAATGCTTACTTCAAGCATCAAAATAAGAAAAATTAGGAAGAAGAAGAAGGAGATTTCTCGTATACACAATGAGAAAGTGAACTCTCAACATTTTGCTGCAAAATTAGTGAGTTTTACATATTTTACAGTCGCTTAAAAATCACGATTGATTCGACACATTTAAGCACCTGCAGAACCAAGTTATTCGCCAATCAATTCAAATTGTTTTCTTACGTAAAAAATGCTTTAACCGCAATTCCAATACCCTTGATTATAAACAATTTTACGTAAAATTCATAAGTATAGTTGTAAAAAAATATCACAACAAATTATAATATTAAAAAAAAACAATGTTAAAAACTCCATACAATTGCGTATGTCTTAATATTACACAACAATTGCACAAGCATCAAAGTATCAATCGATTAATTTTTTTCTCGCGCCAAACATTACTTCTGTGCAAATTCGTTGACTTGCAAATTGATGGAAAGAAAAGTTGCTGGTTGCAAAGTTTACCAAAAGCTATTATCAAGTTTTATTAACAAAGAATCCAAACAATAAAAAATACCCCAAAAAGTGGGGAAAAAATAGAGAAAAGGAAAAAAAAAAAAAAAAAACGGAACTTATCTCGTAAGATCTCAATCATAACTAAAATGAAAGTTAGCGGTAGAAAAAAGAACCGGTACAATAGAGGAAGCATCTTGGTTTGTCGCGTAAGAAACGTCAGCAGCATCCCAGAAAGCTAGTTATAACGTCTCTCGCAAAATGCGAGAGAACCATCTCGCATCTCGGTTATGCCGAGAGATGGGGTTGAGAGAAATAAAAGCAGGATAGGAAGAGATAGAGAGGGATAGGCAAAGGAAAAAGGAAAGAGTAAAGAGGAAAGGGGAAGGGGTGCTGTGGAATGACAAAAAGTGGGGGTGGCGGGCCCAAGAATCGCGGGGCCTTAAGATGCCTCCGGAGTGGGGAGCGAAAAAGTTAAAGACTCTCCGCTAGAGGCAACTTCGCGATGCCACGCGAGTTGGCCCGACACGATCCGATCGGGACCGAAGAGATCAGTCTCCAATCGTTACTTGTAGCGCTTTGATCGTTGCCCGGACTGTCAGCTACGAAATCGTCGTACTAAGTCGACGAAAAAGAATCGTCCAGCTGCTACCAAAATGGCCGCGTCTTGAGTGCAATTTTTTTTCGCATTATATACGGCTCGTGTGGACGAAGAAGAGAAAAAAATTTTTTCTTTTTTTTTTCGGGCCCCCGGTACATATTCGGCGATGGTGATGCTCTGGCGCAACCTGCTTGGATTATCTTTGTGAACATATCGGCGCTTCGGGTAAAGCCATGTTCTTATAAGACAACGGAGTAGTTGAAAATGTATGAAATGTGTGCATTTAAAAGTCTTGAATATTGCGCGAGTTTGCTTATATAAACGTGCATAATTAACCGTGTACTAACAATAAATTAAACACGAAATACAATTTTAGAGCGCGCAGGAAAAAAAGGCAAAGTTAGAAGGGATAAAAAAAGAGGAGAAAAAGATGAAATTATGTGGCTTGCAATTAAGAATAACTAATGAAGACACTAATGTTTCGGCAGCAAAACATTTTCGTACACGTTTCTTCTGAGCAATTTTCATGCAAAATGCAATTCTTCGAAATAAGCTTTTACGGATAAATGTTGTTGCAATTATAGTTTAATTGTCATTATTTTATTCTATCACATACTCTCACTCTCTTCTATTTTTCAGATAGTGTTAAATCTTGAGTGTCGAAGAATAACATTGCTATTATAAGCAGTTATGAGCTAACACATTTTACATTTCACTGAATTCGCGTAATACTTATCAAAGTAATTGAACAAAATATTACGGTTTGATTAATTAATTTGAATAATCTATATGAGTATATTTTGTTGTGGCTGATTGCGTGTTTATAGAAAGTATACACAAGTTGCTAATATTAAGATTATTTAAGCATTTTTAAATTCATAAATTATATAACACATTCGCTTTTAAAATCAACTTCCAGTTAGATGCTTATTGAAATGTGTTACATATAATTCGCAGATACACGCAGAAAATTATTATCAGTACATTGAATTCAAATTACTTTCTTCATGTAGATTAAATGTATACTTTCTTTGAAAAATCGTATTTAAGTAGTGTAATAAACGAAGAATAAATTGTTGAAATTTTGATTTTAAATTAACGAAAAAATACTTATAATAAATGTTAAATAAAAATTATGAAAACTTTTTGATTCACTAATTAAAATACTGGAGCCCACCAAAGCAAGAGAATATTTTAAATACTGACGTAATCGATCGAAAGGTTGAACATGAGATCGAGCATTAGAATTAGCCTGATATAACTCATATGAATTAAACATTAACTCAAACGTATTTGGGATAAAAGAAATGTATCGCAAGTTTTGTAATTTTCAAATGTGGGAAAATAAATCGTATTATTAGTCAACTTTGACGCTTGAAGTTGGAAAAGTATATAGACAAGAAATCCACTTAAGATCATAAAAACAAGAATTATTGTAGACTTTAGAAACATAAAAATGCGTTACATAAAAAAAGTTTATCGTTGTAGAACTGTTATGTGTTCGCGGCATTTTCGTACCGTTATAGTCGTATTTTCTACTCTGCACTATAAATTTGAGCATATTTTGTATTCAATACTTAAGCATCTTGAGTTATTTTTGTTTAACATTATAAATTTCAAATTGAATCTGAATCATTGCATTCTCAAAATAGATGGCAAAAATGTCGACAAATTTTTAATGACACAATTTTGTTCGTGTGTAATCCATCTGAAACTCACACACATACCTTTAATGTTTAATTCATCTCCAGCAGTGATTCAATTGTGTAAAATCTGACGTTCAAACAATTCACTTTCATTTCGACGATATTTATTTATTCCAACGATGTGCTCAAGACATAATTGTTTAGTAATCGTAAAGGCTAATTCGAATGAATTGTAAATGCACATCTTCTGTTCGGCTGATTTGTTGCCGTTAACATGACTTTCTTCAGCCATTTCTTCCTTTTTTTCGTTCTTCTTTTTTCGTAATATTTGACGTATGTGCATGTACTGCGAAAATTCGTCTAGTTTGAAAGCCGAAAACAATGGCTTTGCGGTGCAACTGTTCCTGAGAAATTCTCACGAATAACACGTTTACTTTCGAGATGCATTCAATTCTTTCGACGTTTCTGACGGGTTTCTACATTTACGATTGAGATATACCATTCGCAATTTGGCCATTATTTAATTGAACACATTTCTCCCATTAAGAATGAAATATCATTCAATTATGAAGTCAGAATTGATGTAATTTAAATTTTAATTCATTAATCCTAACTTGTATTTTAATTATTACATTTTACAAAAACTCGTTTTTATTACTTTTTTCCGTCATGCTATTCATTCATCAACTTTTAATTACACATTTTTTAATACACTACGAGAAATTTTCGTAAAACATTATTAAGTAACAATTTTAGTTGAGATTACCATCAGAATGGTATCATTCAGAAAAACAATGTAGTAAATGTAAATCAGTTTTGCTCGGTTCAGATAAAGTTCAGTTCATGCAGGCGGACAAATTTATTTGACATAATTAACATTGATTAATGTATACGAAACTTTTTATCCTTCTTTCCCCGCCATAGTTATGCCTAAGTTTTTTGTTTGCATTCTTTAATCGGCTTTTGGCTTGTGAATTTAGGTCTCAGCTTTGACACACAGTACTAACGCAAGACGTATACATATAGTACCAACGTCAACTATCTATTTTCCATAAAAGTTCCTAGAGCATAGATAAATTTCAATAGGTGCAATGTGTTCTATATTCCGGAACTTTCTTCATTAGATACAAAAACTGCATTCAATCACGCATCGTTGCCTCAAATGCATCTCAATATCAACCGACTTTTTATGTTTTCTATTGCGATAAGAATATTCGATTGATATTTCGTTGCAATGACAGGAAGATATAATTTTTTTCTTCGGTGTTATTTTTTTATGAAAATGTCAATGACCAGTAATTTCCTCTGTTAAAACAAAGTGTAATCATAATCAATCAAAAATTAAATTTTTTCATTGCAAATTTTAAATTCTCTTATATAAAAATTTGAATAACAAAAATTCCATATTTGCAAACTATTGTGATGAACAATAACTTCTCACGAATCACGTGAAATATATTGTAAGGTGAATGATTAGGTATCATGGTGTATCAAATAAATTACAGCACATAATCATACCTTTGTTTTATTGCCAATAAATATTATATTACTTAACATACATTTAATTGTATGTCAGAAATTAGTATGAAATTGAAAGCCTTTGAAGAATTTATTAATTTTTATAGACTGTTCCATAATAAAGTATTATTGTTTTCTTCAAATAATATTTATGAAAAAACTATTGATATGCACAAATAATGGATTTTGCATGGACATTGCATAGATTGTATTGTATAAGTTCGAATAATAATAACCGAATACGATAGTATTTATTCATCAACGCGATTTCTCATATATAGCATCAGACGAAATATAAATACATGTTTATTATATTCATTAAATGCTTCTATTAATTAATTTAATATTATTGATACAATAATTTCGAAATAAACTTAAAATAACATGCTGTTGTTATACTATCAAGTTTGATATTCTATGAAATACAATATTTTACCATATAATACATGCCAGTCAATTGTTTACAATAATAAATGAAGACATTTGTTGTGTAACAGAGATAGGCAAGACCATTACTTTTAATTACTATTAATTTTTTAATTTTGTAAAACTGTCAAACTTGAACGGCAATCGTCATTAAACAGTCGCGTTCGATATTTCAATTAATGTAAGCTCGAGACGACCAAGGAAAATTCATTTTATCATGTCTACTTTGCTTTATTTCGAATATTTGATATTCAACTAACTTCAGAATAACATCTAAAATTTTTAATTGGAGGAAGGAGGAAATAATAAATTGTTAAATTTTAATATTATATATCTATGTTACAAAAAGATATTCTTAGTATTCGTAGTAGTACGAGTGATGCAGTTAGGAGTACAGGAATAGTATATTTTGTACCATATATTTTGTACCAATTTATTTTAATTTATATTTTGAAATTAAAATAAATTAAAATAAAATTCGTACCAAATATTGAAATTATTCGATATTTTGATTCTATGACATTCAGGGTAACAAAAAATTACTCAGTCGTTCTTAGAACTTACAAGTATTATTATATTTTTCACATTTATAGTAAGTAATTGAGTAATTACATTTGGCCATCTCTGCTGTTTAAACTACATTTAATATTTCCATCAGGGTGAATTCTTAATAGCTGGACATTATAAAATCTTTAGTCTGTACAAGTTTACAAAACGCCTTGACTATTTCCCATACACTCACGTACACTTTAAAGTTACATGTCTCAGTTGAAATCGTTTTTTGCGGATATTTTAAAATAACTCAATTCCGCTTGAGTGAAACGAAATTATTTTCTTTTACGACTTAAAATGTCTTACATTATGATTTATATCTGATGTTATTTGTTGGATAATTCTAAAGATATAAAAATATATATATATCAAATTTTTTATAAATGATGGGTCGAAAAATGCGTTCTATTGTATACACATTTAATATGGAGTTACTGTTTATGGAACATTAAATTTTCGTTAATTTTATCAAATGATGAATTCGCATAAACTTTTGTTTGAAATAATGTTTCAATATCTTCATTCAAATGAATCTGTTACTTTGAAATTAACGTCTTAATAATACAACGAAGGATAAACAGTTTATCTGAAGTTAACTTTCTGATGTTTGTGAGAGGAAAAAGTATTTTGTCGATAAACCAAAAACTGTTCGAGCAAAACTGTAACAAAAGTTTGCTTGGGTCGAAGCGAGTCACATTTGTATATATTATGTAAATATGTGAAAACGTTATGCAAGAAGCCGGTTTTTAGAGCACTTTTTGCGTTAATCGCGATGACTGCGTTTGAGCTGGAATTCGCGTCCTTGGGTTCGGCATCCTTGGCATCCAGGCAAGCCTACGCGCGAAACACCGACAATCGCGAAAGTTCGAGCGGTCGTATCATCGGAGCAGAGCACCGCTTCGTAGGAAAACACCGGTGGTCTGCGCCGCAGTTAACCGCACAATCGCTATTCACCGGAATTTTAGTTTCCTTTCCCCGGTTATGTATAGCGAAGGCTCGTTTGTTCTCGTTGCTTTTATGTAGAGGAGAAAAATTGCATTGAAGTAATCTAGTTATGTTTACATTACTGTTGAAGTATATTTGAAGTTTACATTAATAAAATAAGTATGATTTAAAACTGATGTTTCAGTGAACATTTCAGTCTTTCATTAAGATCTATTGCGCAGATTTGTATAATATGATTTTAATTAAATTAAATTTGTAAAAGTTGCAAAATATGTTTTCTTTAGAGATTTCTTTGACTGATAGTTAATAATGATCTATTGCGCAGACTTTTGTGAAGTAGATTATAAAATTTGATCTACTGCGCAGTTGTTTTGCAAAAATGTGTGTGTCTTTCTTACTATATATGTGTTTTACAAATAAACATTGAACATATTTATATAAATATTTGCAAAAACAAGTACAGCAACAAGATAAATAACCTAGGAAACCTAGTACTTATATTTGTAGTTCATGTTGCTAAATCTACGTAAAAAAAGTACTATGCATCTTTACATGCAAATACATTTGAAAGATCATTATGAATACCCGGAAGATTTACTGCGCAGACTCTTACAATTCTAGTTTTAGAAAATTCTGTACAAAATTCATTGTACAGTTCATAGACAGTTTTAGCATGATGTTTTTTCTACTGCGTGGAATTTTTTGTTCAACAAAATAAATGGCAAAATTTTAGCATTTCAAAGTTTGTATATTTTAGCATCGCTAAAGTTTTATACAGTAATGTAAATACAAGCTGAATTTTGTTCAATGTACCCTTGCGATTCAACAACAATGTTTTCCATTCTATATAAAATGCAATGGCGTTTTGTTTACCGCCGGGTTTTCTCCCTTCCGCTGCAATTATTCTTAAACATTTTCGAATGCATTACCATTTGCACAAAATTTATACGATTTTGTTATCGTCCTGGATGGCCATAAATTCAATCAAAGAATGCAACGAACAAATCAGTCGCAATACGATTATTTGTCTTTGTTTTGTCGCTGATTTGAATGAATAGATCGTCTCGAGATAATACCTGCGTGCTGCTTTTTTTGTTACTTCTTATGGTTTTCAATATATACTTTTCAATGTAAAACTTCAACATTTACCGTGTGCGCCCGTAACTCAGAATATGTCGTATTCTTATCTGTTTCACGTTTGGTATTCTTTCACATTTAGTGACATTTTTTCCACGACTCTCCTTTACGAAGGGAATTTTCTTTCTCTTTACCAATATGATTCTTATGTTGTTGTTGCTCGTTCAATATGCTAGCTAAAGAACCTCAGGTATTGCAGAAAAGTATGCTTATTTTGAAGACTCACGTATACAAACTGGTAACGTTTCATTTTCTTAAGCTCAGGTATATAGGTTACGTTTTTACGTCTACTACTTGCACTGCAAAATGTGACAAAGTTGGTTTATCAAAGTGTAAGCTTTCTACGTTTACATTTGCAAATCGTCTCATCGCAAATTTAGATTTACGTGTTTAAATACATTTTTGCTTGTACAAACGAATATTATTTGCAAACATGTTTACTTCAAATCCATTCGTCCGAAATATATGATATTTATAAAATACACATATGCAATAAGAAGTCCATCGATTAGCATACAATTTTAAATTCTTCATTGATAAATAAGTATTGAAGGAACTCGGCCATTAAAACATAATTAAAGTTGGTTATATAAAATAATAAATTATAGCTTTTTGAAGATTATTCTACGTTCTTATAAATTATCATATTTTTAACAAGTAATTTTCAATTCACAAACTTTCCATTGCAAAGTGAATTTGTTTTCACTATTCAAATCAACATTCATTGGTTATTTTCAATATTTTCTCTTCAATATAATGAGCCATCATTCATTTGCAACTCGACCTTCACAATAAACTTTTACAATTGCCTACGAACTTTATAAAACTTTCTGCTTGTTAATGAGACAAAAGTTTTTGTCTCCGATCGTCAAACTTTCAATAAATCTTTGGATTACAATTATTTAAAAAAAACTCTTATCTTTATTGTCTTTTCAATTAATATTCTATTTCAATCGTAAAATATTTTTCCAATAATTTCTCATTATGTATGTTATGTTAAATTGATTTATAATTATTAATTAAACATAATTTAATAAATATATATGTTATAAGCTATGTTGTTTGTATTACATCGATTAGGAAACATTATTATTGTAATTTGCAAACATTATTTGTTGTATCTGGTATTAATTTGGGATAGACATAAATTATGCATATTTAAATTTTAATTCAAGCTATAATCGATTTATGCTTGCATAAATCTCATTTTTCGTCTTTATATTTGAAAATTAAAAGCGTTAAACTAATTGTCGAAATGTGAACTCACGAAAAAGAGAGTAGTTACATAATTAATCATAAACGTCGAGGTGGTATCACTTTCATTTATTAAATTGTGCGTGACAAGTTTATACGAAAATCATGTTTTCAACAACGAAAAGCCCATAAAAGTTGCAGGCAAACCATTGAATGCGTTCATTCAGCGTAAAATTGCTCGAAATTGAGGTTCCCGACTATAACTTATGAGCTGGATTATTCGTTGCATTCGTATCATTCAGGACAAAATGAAAACTCATGATATTTCGTACGATCGCCAAACTTATTAACATATTATTGTCATAACATATTTGAGCTATGCTTTGACTGCATATTGATTGTATTGCAACAATACTTACGAATATTTTGATGACAAAATGCGATTGCATTTATAAACACGAGCAACAGTACAAAATTATGATGAAAAAATAGTCGTGTAAATATTTATGAATTAACTATAATGCTTTTATATATCTGCATCAATTTTGCAACATTTGCATGCAATTATAAATTAAAATTACATCTTTTTTGCATTTCATTATATCACATCAATATTCACATAACTTTATACAAATTATATTTATTGAAATTTAAAGTGGAATTTTATTTGATTTGAAACTAATTATTCGCATGGAAAAATATTATATATAATTTGTTATAAAAGTGTTTTAAAGAATTTTTTCTTCAGGCAATTTATTTTTATTTTAGTCTTTTTACATGTCTATGACCTTAAATGTCTATTCAAACAAAATGAAAAAATGAAAAAAATTAATGAATAAGTTTCACATATCAATTTAATTGATGAACGAAGAAAACTGTGGAATGCGGCATTGACGAAGGTGCTAATTATTCGCGAGATTAAATGAAACATGGTTTCACTTGATATTATCTTACGCACGTCGTTGCATTCACAGTGTTACGTTAGAATGAAAATACGTCGAATAACAGTATAGATAACGTGTTTTTTAATAATAAAAAATGGGGGAAAATAGTATGACACTAATTCCAATGAATAATGCTCATAAGCACGCGAGTAATGTAATATCCATTTTTTGTTATTTTGCAGAGCACAAGCCAGATGCAGCAAGCTGGAATTGATGTTACGAGTGCGTGCGACTGTCAATCGAAGAGTTACTGACTGTAGTTTAGAAATAGGGTTCAACCTTTAACGAAAGATGAGTGAAAAAAAGTTGTTACGTGTTTTGCATTTGTTGGTGCTGATTTGTGCGTTCGAATGGAAGATAACGCAAGCGCACGTTGCTCTTACATTTCCACCAGCTCGGAAATACGACCTCGATTTTTTAGACAACTCCAGGACACCGGGACCATGTGGCATGCCGAAAGGTAATTCATTGTCACTTTCTTATACATATACATCTATTTCGTGACTTTAGTTCTATTATAAATTTGGTTATTTACATTAGAATTACAAAAAAAAAAAAAAAAGGAAATATTAGA
>JABFPJ010000492.1:0-39996 GCA_022817425.1 Gryon sp. ZL-2020 | reverse complement strand
CTGAAAATCGGCACTGATCGTACCAAATTTTGGTCGCAACGAACGTTTCGAAAAACGCTAGTCAAACCGTGTAGCAAATATCGCACCATATTTCTTTGGGTGTACATATTTAATTGTTTTTGCAAATAAAAATAACGTTTTAACATTTTTTCTCGTAAAATGCAATTTATCTTTCACTTTATGAATCCATCATGAATTCTGCATTTTTCATTATCGTTTAATGAAAAATGTATACATATTTTTGCTTAATTAAAAAGTATTATTTCAAAGTTCACACCATGTTTATTGAACACTATTTATTCGATATTCCCAATACCAGAATATAAATATGATGTTTTTGCAATTTTTATTGTTGCACATAACATTATTCAATGAAATTATATTAATGCGATGGGTTCTTTTTTTAAATGCATAATGAAAAAGATAGATTTAAAATGACAAACGTGGAAAAGTCTATCAACACTCAACAAATGACAAAATGAAACTTTATTTGCGATTCTGAATGAGATATAATTTTCAATTGAAATAAATTCAAATTTACAGAAAATATTGAACAATCGAAATCACCGATGACTGTATTTTCATTTTTCCCAATAAAATAACAAACAATATTTGTCTCACGCCAATTGTGTATTCATATCAGCAATGACGAATATGTATTTGTCACAATAATTTGTTAGTATAAATACGTAAATATTTATTTATGGCCAAGTAAACATTTTATAATCAAAATTTTTGAAAACACTGTTATACATTTTTAAAGATATAATGGTTTCATTTATAAAAAAGTAATAATAATATTTTTTAAATAATTGTAAAAACATATTCTATTAACTTAATTTTCTTAACAATTATTGATAATACTTTTAATAATTAAATTATGATCATTCATTACATTGCATTACATGATATTACAGCGGCTATAATTTAATAAAAAAAAAGTAATGAAGTGGTTGAAATAGCAACTAATTAATTGCTATATAAAACTGGCTTCGAGTCTGAAAAATAATTGCAATACCAGCAACATTTAATAGATGCATTAACTTCTAGAATTACGAACTCAACAACGATTGCGCTACTTACATAGTTACAACTAAAAAAAAACCTTGTAACAATTACAATTTACTTATACTTAACTTTTATATTGAAGTAACATTAACTTTCCATTTTACAAATTTGTTTAATATCATCCAATTAAAGTAAATGATGTTAAAATAAATGATATGGTAAATGAAGGAAACAATGCGATGGGTTGTGTATGCATCTGTTTGCTCTTTCATTTGCGCTTAGCAAACGTATTCAAGTAGAATTAAAGTTACGAGGAAATTGAGAAAATTTGGCCATAAACTTGTGAAATCCGGCGTTGTTTGAACGGCTGATCGACGCGGCGCTATTTTGATCCATAAGTCATGAGATGGGTTCACCAACCACCTTTCCAGTACAATCTCTGACGAGAATGAACCCAGTTAAGAGTGTTTGCTCAAGCAAGGTTACCAACCTCAGTGGATCGGTGCACAGGCTCAAATTTCCGGCCGATTACCCACTCGACCTTCTCCACTTGCTTGCTCGGCGACCCTGGTCGGAAATGCGTTCCATGTGATACGACTTTTGTCAGCTCAAATAAAGCACAGTCACATACGAATGTTTGTTTTTTTGTGTTATGCTGTAAATTTACATTGAACCAAATACGCTTCAAAAATTCTCTTTTATTTCATGCATTCATGTATATTTTAATTACAAAAAAAATAATTTTGTCTCATTAAAGTAAAGATCAGTAAATTTAAACGGAAATAATGTATTAATTAAATTATTAAAGAAAATTACAATGAATAAACGATGTAATATTTGTAAAAAAAATATTGGAATACGTGTAAATGTTGAAGAAAAAAATGCAATCTTGTAATAAAAAAAGAGTATTGAATTCTATTACCTTATACATTTAAAAAGATATGTAGCTTTATATTACATGTTTTGTAGAGAACTTTTTTTCTATTTTGTGAATAATGCTGTAAACAAAAGGAGAAAAAAACTTGCATATTATTCTTCAGTTATTGCACTCAATTATATTTATAGCTGCACACCAGGAAATAATGCTTAAGTAGGTTATTGATAAATAAATCTGATAAGGTAAAAACTTTACGTTAAAAAGGATGAGTTATATATCCTTAGAGTTAAATATAATATGAAGAATAACTTAACAAAATTATTTATTTCAAAACGCGATAATGTTTATGAACTCTGTTACAATGTTTTTTCAACTTATATAATTAATATAATCAATTTTTCAATCTTACGATTATTTATGCAACATGAAAGGGAATATTTCGCTAATTATAAATCATGCAACTCTTCAATCAGATGAGAATACTTATATTCACTATTATACATTATTTCATCGATGCAAATAAAATTTCTTCAATTCTTAATTATTATATTTTACCCATCGTGCAAATTTTAATTGCATTTTTTTCCAATCACACATTCAAACAAAAAGATCCAAATAAATAATCACAAATTACGTACTTGTGCCTTATGTTATATATGCAATAAAATACGTACGTTATTAAGCGAAAAGTATGAAATATTTTTTGTAACAAAAAGAACGCGTAAACAAGACGTCTTGGCGTAAATCTCTGGAAAGATATTCTCATTAATAAAAGCCGGGTAATGTCAGCGATACGCGTGTGGACGTAACTGAGCAAATGTAATTACAGGGGCATTGCTTTGTACGGCGGCTTGAATGTGAAACTGTTTGCGCTTTACTTTAAACACTATCGTTACTATGCCGAATGATACACCTGAACATTTGTGTATCTGTAGATATACTCTGAAATGAATATGTGAACCCGCATCGCATAATAGATGGTGTGCGAGTGTGTTTGTACACGTAATAAACACCCCTATAACTATGTGGTGGTCAACTTGGTCGCGCACTGTAAACATTCAAAATTGCACAACGTTTGACTCGATCTTTGCTTGTTGATTTATCTCATCGAAACCTGGTATTGCTGACGCCGATCTCTTTGATGTGTTTTCTTTCGTAATGTTATCCATTGAAGCGAATTGCATGAATGAAGAACTTTACAGCATAACAAAAACACATATTCTCATTTGCCGTCCAAAATAGTTGCGGCACAGCAATGATTATAATGAAAACGGAAATTGAGATAATATAATTTTCCCAAAATATACATTAACTGCTTAACATTTCACTATGTCTATGCTGATTTTTGTCTGTGTGAAAACAGTAATACTCGTGTAGTACTTCGGTTCCATTTATGTGTAGCGATAATTACAAATGAATTCCAGTTATTTTAATTAAAACCATGTTTTCATTCGTTGATTTTTATTTTTCAAATTATTACTGGAAATATTTTGTTTTATTATGGAAGAATAAACAATTTGAAGGAGTAATATTTTTAAATAAATATTGTGGTATTTTGTAAAAAAATATTAATAATATGAAGAGACACGGTAGCTGAACAAGTGCGGTAAAAAATTATACATTGTTTTTTTGGTGCGGTCGACAGTAGCGTAACTCTTTGGAAGAATGTAAAAATATTAGAAATATTTATAAAAGTGAGGCAATGTAGAAAAATGTTCGAAATTTTGGATAGTGCAAACTCACAAATTTAATTTATTACAGTGTAACTGAATTTTCAAAAAAAATATTGTACAAACTCATTTAATTTATTCACTAAATTCAACAAATATTCTGAAATATTTACTTATACTACTTCACATTAATTAACTGTGTTTTGTCTAAGCTTATTAATGAAATTACAAATTCAAAATTTATTTTTAATTTATTGTGAATTTCATAAATGCGAAATACACAATTTGAAGAAAGAAAAATATGACAAAAATGTCAAACAAACTGAACTGTAAATTTTAATCGTCTTTTATTTCATTTTTGCAAAATAAACTTTTAATGAACCATCGCACTCGTTAATATTTTTCAGTTACAACTTCATTCAAATTATATTGCTTTATTATGCTCTTAATTTTTTATTCGAATGTAAAATTTAATTATAAATTATAATCGTTACATTTTTATTATTTTTCGCTAAATTTTACACATTTATTAATGACATTTTGAACTTAATCAGGGAATTAATTTTCAAACATCAGAATACAATATGTGAAGGATAATTCTTCTGCGTTTAAATGTACAAAAGTTTGCAATTGAAATGGAAATGTCGCTGTCACTTGATTTAGTTTTAAAAACAAACATGCATAAGAGCGACTTAGCCATAGCATTTTGCCCATATATAACATTCGAATGTGGTTTAAAAGCAGTTATGTATTGTCAAACTTTGTTACAAAATCAATGTTTAGCAACCGACTTAAACTTGCGAGAATAATGTAAAATGTACTTTAAACCCATGTATGTCATCAAACTATGTTCTAATTAGTTTCGTAACTTCCACTTACTTTGCTACCCATAAATCCTTCCCTTTTCAGTTATTCGTTATTCAAATTTCGTTTTATCAGTTATCGCTATTTTCTCAACAACATTTTATCGAAAGTATATCACAACATTCTTTATTTATGTCAGTATTACGTGATGCTGAAATATTGACTCCCGAAAGCAGTTATCATACGTTTTTATTTTGACAAAAAAAGTGGTACTTAGTAGTTTTCCGTCCGGAATCTGGGAATAGAACGAATTAGATAACCGTAGTGCGATAGTTTACTGAACCGTTGAAAAGCAACTTAATATAATTTTTCTTCTTTTTCAAAACATTTCCTTGAACGAATGGCCAACTTATCGCTAAAAGATTTACTTTCATTTTACTTATTCAACATCGATAAAAAGCTGTGTTCGAGAAATTCCGACTTTGATATAAAACAACATCGAGTGTCTTGAAAACATTGATGAACGTACCATTTTTCCACGTCCAATTGATAAAGAAGATATTATTTAGACGAATGATTATTATGTCATTTTCATGAATAAAAAATACTTTACAACAAAGTAAAATGGCAAATATATTCAACCTAATATTGAATATAGATAATCTCGTCAATTTATTGCATATATTCAGCAAAATTAAAACGGGAAAAGCAATCAATTAAAGTTTAACTTTTATAATCCCTAGTAATTCAAAACATATATTACCACTATATTGCCAATATCGTGTCCGACATCTATGTCACACGTTAAAATGTCACACCGAAATAATGTCACACGTACAAAATGTCACATGTGACATTTGTGACAAATGTGACATTATTAAATGTGACATAGATGTAGGGATCCTGCCAATATATGGCAATTATATGGCCACTATATGATCAATATATGACTATAGTGACTATAGTGGCCATATAGTGACAATATATGGACAATATATGTTTTGAATTACAAATGATATTATGGACTTGTTTAAGTGTTTGCAACATTGTATAATAATTCTATAACAATGGCTGCAATGTACATTATTAATTATTATGTCAGAAACTGTGTAAATTGAAATGCCTTGGATATAACTGTTCCACTGAATAAGTTAGTATTAATAATTACTTCACAGCCATAAATTGTTGAAAACATTTTTGATAAACGTTGTAAAACAAAGTGTGAGATATTTTATATTCATCGTAATATTCATTAAAATCATACTTCAAGTGCAGACATTTTTCTTTTTATAACAACATTTCATTGTTCATTTTTCAATTTAGTAAATGTACTTTTGGTTGATAAAAATATATATTTTCGCATAAACTGAAATAAAAATGTGTAAATGTTCAAGTTGTTGTTAAAAGTGATATGAATGTACAGTATGACAACGATGAAAGTTATTTTTATAGCTATTCGTCAATTTTTGAGAACGCGACGGAGCACTTGAGTTTTGCCATAACCCTACCACCGTTTTCATTGTTTTCTCATAGCGTAAAGTATACAAAGTAAAAATAGCTTTGTAACAGGTAGACAAGAGCTTTCGTGTTTTGACCTAGAGCGTTGCTACAAAAATATCTAAAACATTGAAGTGTGTTGACTTTGTGAATTGTAAATTTGTCTTAATTGCAATTAAAATCTTGCACTTAACCAAACAAAAAAATAGCGAAACCCATACATATATCGCAGATAAATTACAAAACACGGAAGAAACCGTTTAACGTTTCTCGATAAGCATTGCAAAATACATTCATTAGGGCGTAATGCGGTGCTTTTAACCATCTCATTTTGCCGAGCTATACATTTTACACTGTAAGAAGAGAAGTCTTGATATTTTTCTTGGTCGATGGGAATTTACGAGGCGGCTTTAGTAAAACCGCCTTTGACTTATTCGTGGTCGTAACCGAGTGTAAAGTTTCTTGCAAGATTTCGTGGAAAAACAAGTGCTCGATCGCAGCCGGTCAAATTTGATGTTGGCAAAAGAAACGAGAAAGAATTAAGAAATATATCGTATGCAACGGTAAAAGTGTCATCTGATGGATTTTGCGATCGAAAAATGGCCGCAATTGAGCGGTTCGCTATCGATCAACCGAGCTTCGGTCATATAAAAGCCTCTTGCGACGTAATGTGGCGCTAACCGCAGCATTTGGGGGATCGGATTGAATTACACTTTCGTTGTTTCATCGGGCCAAAGTGAAAAGTTAATAACTCTTTTTGGATGAAAAAGAGAAGTATGTATTGCGGGATGTTGCAGTCAAAAAGTTTTCGTGTAAAAGTTTAACGCTGCAGATGTATAAAGTTATTAGAAAATTTTGGCTGACGAAAGGTCTTTTTATTGCACACTTTGCGGCCGAAATGTTACTCAATTCAAGCAACTTCTAGACCGCAAAATGTGTACAATTCAAAAGCGGCATTTTCACTTTAACATATTAATTTCATTTCAAAAGAGAAATAATTCTGTTTTGTTCAGAATTTATTTAAGTATAATTTCAATGTCTTTTTTGTTTAAATATAAAAGCATTCAATTCTTAGAAAAATTTTGAGAAAAACATGCAGAAAGTTTCTGATTGAGGAAACTTTAGTAGCTACGCGGTAAAAAATTATGTAGAAAAATAACTTGTCAAAACAAAATTAATATTGTAACACCTGTCGACAGTAGTTTTAACAAATGCTTGCGAAGAAAAAACCAAAGAAAAATGTTTTCGTTGTAACTTTATTTATTTAAGGTAGACTGACATATCATCGATTGCTTCTACTTGTCTGAACATTTATCAAGCCTAACTACTTTGTATTCATTTATGTAGTATAGAATGTTGGAAACTTTTTTTACTTTTGATATTCTTAATTGAATTCACAAACAAAACTTATTATGTTAGAAAGACAAAATAATGTTTAAACGAAAATTTGTACAACATTTCATATAAAAAATATATATACATTAATTAAAAATTAATAGACATGAATAGACATTTTTAATTAAGAATGTATACTCATTGTTTTTAATTGCGCAATTAGTTTGGAGAAGATGTTTCAAGTACAATGAAATGAAACTTGAGTTTTGTAATTAAATAATATTATAATGCCTCATAACTTTCATCAGCTGAATTATTATTATACAACAATATAAATATAATATAATGATTTACAAATTAACTGCTAAGAAAACAATCATTTGTTAATATTTACAATAGCAATTTTTGTTAGAATAATTACATACTCTAAAATATATTACATAACATTTTTTTAAATTAAATTTTAATAGTATATCTAATTTACAATTTTATATAGATTCGATTTTACGCTTTGTAATTGCATCTGTTATCAGTATCTGTTCAATTGATTTCCAATTTTTTCCAGTTAGTGGTTAAACTTGTTTCTTTATCTTCCGGTTATAAAGAGCGAAACAAAAAAAACACAGCGCAAGTTGTGTGCTAAAAACGCACGTTGATTAAAAATAACCTGATGAATAGAACAAAAGCAAGGTTAGCGAACGTTGTCGATTTTGACAGGTGGCAATGGCTTGGCCCATTTGCGCGTGGCATACATTGTCTATTTTATCAAGTATCAGGGATTGCATAGTGCGGCTCATGAGGTCAATTGAAAAGGGTTGAATAGTTGGCAAGTTAGGAGCGGAACCGACAGAGACAGAGAAAGAGAGCACGAACGAAAGAGAATGGGTGACTGCTCGGGCATGCTTTCGATAATAGCCATGTCAGCAACCTTTTGTTAAGAACAACTTCACTCCGCTTCAATTATGTCCGAAGAGAGCAAATGATTGATGCCAAGCGAAACTGTCAATAGCTCTATTAAAAATATCCGCCGATTATCCGCACGCACATGTACTTCCTAAACCATTTTTCTATTTTTGGTCCTCCACAAACATGCCTTTGTATTGGTTTACGTATGACTCTTAGAAAAATTGAGTCATCCGTCAATTTTTAGATAGCAAATGTCATTTTTCAAGATTATAATTTAAACTCTCTAAAATGTAATACTTCGAAATAAGTGAAAATTCACTCAATATGAGTGTATATTTATTTATTTTGCGTCGAAAATCTTCCACTCATGCAAAAAAAAAAAAACTTTGCACTCAGAAGAAGTGAATATTCACTTATGAATTTTCTCTTTTCCAAATATAGAATAAAATACCGTAATAAATTATCCTCGAATTTTAATGACAGAAAAAAACGTATTATAAAACCGAAATGTGTCCGTGATATTTTGATAAGATCATTAAAAGTGGCTTGTTTAACTTAACGAAATAATTTGAGTAGGTCCATGTTTTTGCACTAATAAATAAAAATTTAAATTAAAAAAAATAAGATGCAGAATTCTACGTTTATTTAAATTGCGAAATAATTTTTTTTTCTTGTAGAGAAAGACAAAAGAAGAGAAATAATTAAATGAAAATTTGAATAATAAAAAATATGATAATTTATTTTTGACGGAGCTAGAGAAGGCTTTGTCTTCTTATTCTTCTAGTCGACGTAGAAAAGGTAATAAAAAAAATTCCATGCTTGACTTAAGGTGCATATTTCTGAAGTTCTTTTCTCAAGCGGGATAGAAGAATCTCAACAAATTTCAACCTTCTTCGTCTTTTTTAATGGTCGGTGAAAAATTCGCAATGCCAACGATTCGTAGTCTAAGTGTACTATGATGATATATTTTGACCGAAAGTAAAAAAAAACTGTCTCATTAATGTCCCCCGCTTTGACGTTGAATTTAATAATTCCAAAAGTGCTGATAGATGCCCCTGCCATCCCTCTTCCCTTCTTCCAATGATATTGATCCGTAAGCCGCGAAGTATCATAGAATTTCATTAGCACCAATTCTTTCCATTATGAAAAATGGGCGTCAGTTATTTGCAGCAACGGTGCGGAACGTTGATCTTTTACATTACAAGGACTTTTGCGGAAAATCCTCTTTAAGGACAACGAGACCGAATGGCGACGACGACGAGCGCGCTCGCAAAAAGCGCGAGCAAATCGATTTGTTGTTCGCGCAACTTTATCCATATGGTGTCGCAGATATTCATCACGGTTCCGTCAAGCAGATACACAATGAAAACACAGCGCAACGAGAGAAAAGCTTCAGTTATGAAATTTACATTATCGGACTTGACTCAGACAACAACAACCGAGTCACATTAGAAGCAACACTCGAGTATACGGAAAGGAAATTTATGATGCGCGATTTAATCTTGAAATGAAAAATGTAGTTTGTCGATCCAATTCCGTCGACTGAAATTGTGTAAGATTTTGTCGACATGGAATTTAACTTGAATTGGAAATTAAATATTGGGTGTTAAGAGTGACAATCTTTTCGCGTCGAAGACTTTTTATATATTTAAAATGACTAAATAAGCAAAGTTAATACATAAAAATGCTATTTATTTTGTATTTGTTCTTTTTCTTTATTTTTGCGTTTATTTTAGAAAGATAGTTTAAAATAAATTCAATGTAAGATGTATATTTTCAATTTCGGATACTAAGCATGTATATTTGAAATATTTAAATTGCGTCTAAAATATTTAAATGTAAAAAAATAAACTAAAAAATTTTCTATAGATTTTTGGAGAATACTTTGATTTACTTTGCTTTGTTAAATAAATACGTTTCATGTTTAATTTAGTAAAAAAAATAAATAGGAAAATTCTTTTGTATTAACAGAATTAAAAAATTGCAAAGAATTTTTAATCAAATAAAATACAAAAAAAGATTGGTCACTTTTTAGTTTGTAAAAAGTGGCCAATTTAGCCACTTTGAGAAGAAAATTTTATCGAATGAAAAATAAGTTCTGAATATTGCTTTACTTTACGACTGAATAATACAACTTTTACATTGAATTAACAATTTTTTACTTCAATTTTTTGTTTCAATTATAAAAGCTTTCGCATAGAAAGTGTTCTTTAAAAATGTAATTAAATAATAGACATTGTGAAAAAAAAACCTGATTATAAATATTTTCAAGATTTATAACATTCTTAATAAGCAAATCATTTTAATAATCATAATTTCAGCATTATAAGAATAAATATGATAATTTAAATAAGTAGAACAAATTCACTTTTATACAACATAATTCAACATATTCATAAATCAGAATAAAATCTATTTAAATTGAATATTTTTTGCACAAAAGGAACAAATATTTGATTCAAATGATAATTTTTATCCAAATTGTCCAATAACGATTAATTTAATTAGAAATCACAGGGCATTTCGTGCAAGATGTGAAAAGTAACACCTTGCAAAGTTTATGTAAGCTGGTTGAAAATAAAAAGGGGTCAAACTTTGATAAGTTCTACTATTAATCGGACGCTTGTTAGATTGACTTTCTTTCTTTTTCGTTCCACCTTCGGTTACATTCACTCGTAAATTGAATCTGTAGATCCGCGCGTCTGGCGTTTTAAGATACGAGATTTACTTGTCTTTATTTGCCTTATATTTATTTATCATGCCTGGATATTTGCCGAGTACGAACTCGTGCAAAGAATAAAGCCAGAGGACACAAAATTTGATCGATATCTGCAGCCTGACGCGACATTCTCCGCGGCCGAATTTAATTTAACGATTTTATTCTTACACTGTGGAGTTTTTTTATTCGCTATCTTTTTTCGCGGAATGCTAGAAAAAAAGATAAAGAAGAAGAAAAAAAGGACGTAAAATCGTGCAGAAAGCTGTTATACTCAGGTGAAATCGAATTTGCCCAAGTTTTATTCAAAACGCCAGCGCAACATTGAAGTTTATTCAAATTCGGAAGAAAGAAGTGTGAATAGTTCTGAAACGGAACAGACTTTTGTTGATGCGTTTTTTTCTTCCGATTTTTATTACAAAACATAGTTGAGCGAAAAAGGAGTAATAATAGCATGTGAATCGCTTTGTTCGTAATGCTCGTAAATACAAATGAAAAGACTTTTAGAAAATATCGGAAAAAGAGATAAAAAAAAAGACAATAGTTGAAAGGTTTTTTTCTCTCTGTTCGAAAAAAATACAAAATTTGAACGATTTGACATGGCAACGTCGCCAACCATAACTAACACAAAATGAAACATAATAAAAAAGATCTCCGGATGTCTATTAAAAAGGAGGTCAAGATTTTCAAGACTCTTGTGGCTTGTATTAAGAAACGTGACCTGATGAAATAATAGCGGAGGTGAACTATCTTCAGTCGTGAATACGTATAACCAGATTAGAATAATTTTCAGACTAGTTTAACTTTAAGTTTTACATTAACATAATTGCGAGGTTTAGTTCGACAACATTTTTTTTAAACTTTCCTTCAAATTTTGTTCTCTTGTTATCGAAAAACTTTTCTCGCTGTTAACTATCAGAAAAACATTCTGAATGAACATTATAAACATAAAATTGATTTTAAAATACAAGTTCAATGATAATAATATTATATCATTAATAAAACTGTTTTTTGCTTGATATCAGTGATTCAATCAATCAATAATCCGACATTTCAAATACATTTTATATTACTGTTTAATTAAGGTTATTCTTAACAATTCTAATTAAAACTTTTTAATTATAAACTGACAATGCATAATTGCAAACTTTCAAACAATACATTTAGTTTTTTTGCCGTCAAATTATTATGTAACTATGCTCGTCTAATGGACGACGTTTTTTGGATAGCTGTATATCCAAAGAATGTGATGTATGTACAGCACACCCATACATATGCATGTTACGTAGGCAAAATAAACGAAGCTTGGCAAGAAAAAAATGCCGATAGTAGGGCGCCAGATCGCCAGTGCTATTGAAGTAGAGAGAGGGTAACTATAGGAAGAGCTTGTCTGATATAGGTAAAACCGGAAGTGCTGAGGTTACAGGAACACCCAAGTACCGCAATGCAGCTTTATAGGATTCGCAGTGCTCGTTTTAATCAACTTGTTTATCGTTTTAATGCAAGCTGCTGTTGGGCAAAAAGTATCACTTCGCCTTCTTCTTATTTCTTTCTTTTTGCACGTTATTTAAACCGATTAAAATAATCTACGATAACTCCCTCATATATCTTGCCGATTTTTACATTCAAACGTTGTTATTGAAATTCTGGAATGCGCTTATCTCATATTTCAATAAACAATTTTTCGTCATGAAAAATAAATGAATGTGCAATATAAATCATTGTGTGTTATGTTGCTGAACTTTCTTAATTAAGGTAATACAATATGAAACAAACAATGCTCGATATAATCTGGACTATACAATGCACGTATTCTGCATGCTTCAGACAACTATTACTTATAACCATTGCGACAATCGTTTATATAATACAGTAATAACTTCAAAACAAACATAATATTGTAAATAAATTGGTAAAACTTTATGATGAATCTAAATAGACAATTATCATTTCTAAATTAATTTAGTTATAAAGTTAAAATAGCTTTTTTTGTTGTGCAATTGCAAATATTTATTTTGAAAAAGTAAATAAATAACTTTTGCTTTTATAAATACTTTGAGTTTAATAAATAAAGAAGGTTCATTTTTTATAAATGATCCTTCATTATTTGAATAATTAAAATAATCACTGAATAAATTAAAGTAAAAATACATTTCACAATTGAACAACAACAATCAATTGAACAACAGTTAACGTTCATAAATAATTGAAATAATTTGTGCCACATGATATGATATATTTGAAAATAAAACAATGCAATTTACATAATATAAATAATATTTTGAAAATAATATCCATTTTGAAAATTTCGATAATATATATTAAATATATTCAAAGATAATAAACTGGTTAACATTGTTGTAATATTTTTGTCAATGATAAAAAGAACTTGAAACACACAAAAAAGACTAAGGATGCAATTTTTCGATGTTATCATTATTAGCGATAAATGAACGTTATCATATTTTGTGGTTGCGGTGAAAATCGTTCTCTCCGCACCGAGAGAAAGACTCGTTCATTTAATTCGATTTGTTCGTAACGCGTCCTCTCGCATGTTCTGCAAAATAATGGAGCCACGACCTTTGCGAAACTTACACGCTCTCGTACGTGCCGACCAACTTTGAAGTAATTAATGCTGAACGTGCGAATTTCGATCCTTAAAATTCCGCGCCAGACTTCCTCCGTAGAAATTCTGACTCCCATACTTCGGATTTCTTTTGGATATTCAATCGCGAAAGAAATAGTCTCCCTAACACTTTGTCATAAATACACAAACATTTTCACTAAATTATTCTTTAAACAATTTGGGACAAAACTATTCTACTTTGTTTTCTTACTTATTATATTAAAAATACAATGTTTAAATTATTGTTTAATTAATTATTTAATAACGTATGAAATTATTTAATTACTCATACGGAACAAAATATATATTAAAATGTATGTCAAAACATATAACTATTTGCCGCTAAAATATATTTAAAAATATAGCATATATAATAACAATAATATAAAATAAGGATTACAATATTATGGAGTGTAAATGGAATATATAACATAATAAAATGTAAAATTTGCCAAATTTTTATTGTGTACATAACAATGAAACTTCCTCTAACAAGAATATCTAATTACTCTTTCCAATTTAGTTAGAATTTAAATAAAAGTTTAAAAGATAAAACGTGACTTCTTGGAAAGCAGTTTTTAAAATAAGCGAAATAGCCACTGTTTTCAGTACACGCAGTTTTGCGCTTGTAGTTAAAATTAACATTTCAAAGATGGCTTAGTAATTCTTAATAATACTTTGCAGATAAAATTGTAGAATTTTCGTTATTTTTATGTCACACTGATACTTCATACTTTCTTTCACATCTCACCCAATTTTTATTACTAAAAAAAGCTTTAAATTTTTGCTCTAGAAACGAAGAATTGCTATGTACCCGTTTTTTATGATTCGTAAAACGGTTATAATCTCGGTTCTTGATCACTTTCTTGCTGACGAATAAAGTGAACGACATTGAATGATATCGAAGCACTTACGTCATGTAAGCTCTAAAAGAGATCCTATCTACGAACGATAGAGATCAGCGATAAACGTATGTAACTGGGAATTCGAAATCAAAAAACATAAATGCAATCTACAATAAAAGAGAAAGGATGTTTTGATATTTAATACAAATTTACGAATTTCACTGTAAAAGAAAATTTAAATATAAATAAAGTTATCTGCAGCTTTTTGTTGCGGTAACGAGAGAAGTAATTTTATTTCGAGTTTGTAATTGAGTTGATATTTCAAGTGAAGGAAATTCAGTTTATCTTTGTTGTATAATGTTTCGCTGACAGGACACAACTCAATTTAAAACCAAACATCAGAATGGTTGATAGAGATTAAAGATACAATTTTGTTTCGTGAGTGTGCGAAACATTTCTATACGAAATCTAATTTAATTTAATAATAACGTGGGATGAAAAATAGTGACTTGTACGTACATTTGCGTTATCAATAATGCTTTTCTATATTTACATATTTTCATTCATTTTTAAACAAGACAAATACATTTTTTGCCATTTATTTTGTAATTTATTTTCCTTGAAAAAGTATTATTTTGTATACATATTTACTGCTTTTTTATTATTCTATATAATATCCGACTTCTTTGTTTCTCCCCACAATTTGCTTTTGTATTACATTTAAATATATAGAAACAGACATTTAAATTTCTTCTCGTACGCACTACGCATTTCGAGTTTATTTCTTATGAAACAGATAAGAATATGTATTGGATGAAAACTGGCATTGCCGAGTCAGCGCGGTTGCCAAGAGCAGCTGTTGCAACTGGTATGACGCGTTATCGACATTTTTTCGATATTTTTTATGCTACTTTTCCATGCATTTCTTGATGCAGTCATAAGAAAAAAAACTCCGATATTTATCAAATAGAAAAGTTTTGCACCTCAAAATATATTGCTTTGTATTTTGAAACTTGATATATTTATGAGTTTCAAAGTTTATTTTGTTATGGATATTTATAATAATATTTTACGTAAAAGAACTTATATAACATTTATTATAACATGTATAAATATGATTAATATATAAATCTGTTATTAAATTTCATTTAGTTTTCATTTTACAAAGTGAATTGTGGAAAATGTTGCAAATATAAATGTAATGTTTTGTACAAGAAATTCAGATTTATGATACATTTTGTGTTTAATGTCGTGAGTATACCGACAGTTACAATGCAAATAATGATAACGTTACATAACAAGTTTCTGATCTTTGTGAGCCTAACGTTGCCACTACGTCGAAATCAAACGTTTAATTTTGCTTAATGTTTGCTACGTCAAGATGTTAGCAAAACCGCAAAGGAACAAGTGCTCGAAGCGATTTACATCTAAACTTTCTAACAGACCCTTAAAACCGACCTGACTTTTCAAGCTGGTATCACAAAACGAATGAACAAATCAAGTCTTTATTTGTTCTTCAAATTTTCTAAAATCATATACATAAAAAATTAGTGAATCCTCAACTACAAAATAATCATATAAAATGAAAAATTCACCTTGCTTTTTTTTATACAAATAATAGTAAAAGTTTGCTAATAAAGTAAGTACAAAGTATCTGAAAATAATATATAATTAAAATTATTGATTGTAGATAAACTTGTTACAAAATTATTAAGTAGCTTAAATTCAATGAACTTCTTTTCACACAACAAAAACATCCTTTCAAGACACATTATGAAACTCAATAGACTGAATGGATAAAGAAAGAAAAAAAGGATTTGCAAAAATAATCCGTAAAAGTGGCAATCCATTCTCTAAATTAACGCGTAACTTTAATTTCGCGAAAGTTGGAATAATAACGACGTGACATTTGGCTTTTATATACTATTCAGGAACAGTTTTTGCCCGTATTCTCATTCGTAACTGAGACTAAAATTCAAGTAGATAACTTGTCGAGAGGATGAGGGGGCTTAAGCTCGCAATACGTATAGTGGACTATGAATAAAAATGGACGTTAAAAAAATAACGACTCTGGCGCGTACGATGCAGTATGCGGATATTATAGCCGACGGGCGGGTGCCACTTCGCGAATCGAGAGATGGGCTATCGTTTATAAAATGCCAAGATAGACGCGATACTTTATAGATTCTGCTTCCGGAATACGAAAGAACATTCTCGCTATGTAAGCTCCCGAGCTCAAAGAAATCAAACTTGTTCCATCTTTCTCTTCATTTTTTTCGTCTTTGTCTTGCTTAGTTTAAGTTCTTAGTTGTTATTTTTTTTTTATTTTATTCATTTCCGTTTTGGCTTTCTTGCTCTATCATACTTATGCTAGTCCTACGAATATTCTTAAAATACAAAATGAGCGAATATTTCTAAGAGATGGAAAAAAAGCTCTAAAGAAATTGTGTATCGACTTCAGTGCATTTAATAAAGTAAAAATCGTGATGAAAAATCTTGTCACCTTTCGATAACAGTTTGATACGTTAACACTCAGTATTAATGGCGTTTTAGTGTTCGGAAAAGTTGCCGACTAAATCTTCAAAAGATGAAAAGCAACAAGTAAGTTTGTCGGTTCTTTCAATTTTTAATTGATATTAAAGAAAAATTGTATAGCGAAGAGTGATGCTTTTTGCATTTCAAAAAGCTTATCCGAACGAGTGTTTTAGCTTTTTAGACAATCATTCGTCCATTTTTGGTGGCTTTTGTGTAACAACCATTGAAATTCGGACACACTTTAACTGCCCATCAAGAACAGGTAACAGTCACAAAAAGAGCAAATATGACAAGATGGTGTTCATATTGTTCATGAAAATGATACATATATGGCTAGTTTAATGGAAAACGATAGACAATTCGAAAAGACAAGTCCATACCTTTAAACATGATAAGCATGAAATCTTATACTTCTTATTTTTTTAATAAAAAAAGTAACATATTTATAAACGTATTTATAAACAAAATTTATAAATATGTAATTTTAAAATTTCCTTAGAGAAATGAATTAATATAACCTACAAGATAAAATATTTTATTACATTGTTAAAAAAAAGTTTCTAAAATATTTATAACAGTGCTTCTTACATTTTCCAGTTTCACTCTCACATTCACGAATTAACAAATCGTCTGGAATGAAAGAAAGTTCGATCGACTTGTTATTTTGCCACTATTCAATTTTGTCCCCTTTTTTTTTTTTTTTTTTTTTTTTTTGAAATTTAATCACGCGTTTTACCAACAACGTGGTGCATCGAAGAAATGAAAATTGGAGGGAAATCGATGCATCCGGAAAAGCCACGGCATGTTCCCGGGACAGAGCTGGTTTACACCAATCGAAATTCGGTTTCGTTGGTTGCAACCAATGACGTAATAGAATATACAATAGAGCACAATGGCCTGTATGTAGGTCGTGGTGTCAGTGCCATCCTCAACAGCAGCAGTAACCCTCCGCATCCCCAATTTCTGCTTCCCACTTACAGATCAAAATCTTTCTCCAATATGCCTACTCTTCTTTTTCCTTCCATTCAAAGCAGCATATATTTAAAATATTTTTGTATTAAGCAATATCATTTACATGAATAATCGCATCTTTTATTCCATGGAGTATTATTATATTTTGGCATAAATAATTCTGAAACTTCAATTAATTAAAACAGAAGAATGTTCGTGTTTACACACAATTTTATATATAAAATAATCGTAATTATTTATTATTATGAATTTATATATTATTATATTTATTATTATGAAGGAAAAATGTTTATTTGAGATAAATATTGCTATAAATCTTTCTTTTCGGTGATATGTCAAAATAAATTGAGATTATATTCATGAATGTATTCATTTATATAATTTATATGATATTATTAAATATTGAGCACTACGATATTATCGTTGTGATATAAAAGAAAAATAGCCGAAAATATTTACATCAAATAAAATCGTACAATATTTTGAAAGAAAATTGTATTAGATTCTGAAAATCTTTTACGTTATTTGGCAGGGATTCAGTGACCCCAATCGGAAGAATATAAAAATCTATTTATCTAAAAATAACATATTTTTGGGAAAATAAAGATATTTGACAATTTATTTCAATAAATTTGATATTTGAAAATGATTTTACAAAATAATATCAAAGCAACCTTTTAGCCAAAGATAATAAAACTTTCACTTTTTGCAAGATTGGTTTAGCAGGTAGCTGTTTAATCTCAGATAAAAAAATATTTTGAACAATAATAAAAATTTAAACTATGCTGAGCCGTACATATTCATAAAAACTTTTATAAAGTTTAGTAATTAAATTCCAGTTTGATTTTGTTATTACGAAAAGAAAGTAATTCTTACTAATCAGTTTTGCATTTATCGCCGGAAAGTTTTACCAGTTTTGTGAACTTGTGAGTGAAATGTGAAGTTTAGTGAAGTTTATTGATGTTTCGTGAAATTTCGAAGATTTGTGGAGAATTTAAGCGAAAGAAAAAAAACAAGAATTGGATTGGAGCAACAAAAAAGTGAGAAAAGATTTATATTTATCAAATGCCAAATTTACAAGTCACAATATAAAGAATAGTAATAAATAATAGAACAAAATGTTTGTTATAATATAAAATTTCTGCTTTCATTATAGTCATCATTATAATCGCAATTTTGTGTTATTTCAAAATTTAAACTTTTGACGGCTAATTTTATAAAGCAAACATTTTGTTGAATAATTTCCTTCTTCAAATAATTAAATAATTATATCTTAATAATTAAAAATAATATTTAATTTGGCAAAAGTTTCGTTGCTATTCGAAACAACTTGATTGATATTAATATAATGTTGTGTTATTCATCAGAACAAATTGTGTTCTTCATTAGAATTATCGCAGAAACGTGTTGGCAAAATAATCATCCACCGAAATTATTATAAATTGATCGTAGGTTAGGTAATATGAAATCATAATTTATATTCGAGTAATCGGAACTGTAGGATTAATTATAATTACATAAACATTGCTTACTTGATTACAGAAATTATTTTTGTCATGTTACGAGTAAACAGTGTTTGCATTTATTGATTTCATGGTTCATTTTCTTGCTTTAATGATAAATTGCTATAATTTTACTAACAAAAAACCATATGCATAATTAAAAAGATAATTTCGTAAACTGCTATTACTGATTACATTCCATCAAACACATTTTCATGTTTTCTTTGACAGTATTTTTATAATTAAACTGAAATTATTTTCATGAAAAATAATATTCTAGAAGAAAGGCAAAATATATTTCCTTAATATTAATTGAAAAGCCTGATATTTTCATGAATAAATGACGAAATTCAATCCTTCATTAAGCGACACGAATGTAACGAAAATATTCAAACATATATTCATATAATAAACTATCAGTGGTTGATGATTTTGATACCATTTTGATGCAGTTAAAAGAAGATTAAAATTGTATAATTCCAACGCGTAGAACGGGTTAATGAACCCGCTGGAAATCAGGTCGACGGATTCGTGTTCGCACAAGGATATCATAAGCTCATCTTTCCTTTATTTATCACAAATAAAATTTCAATGTATTAAAAATATGTATAGATTTATAAACGCGGTTTAGTAATTGAACCCGGTTTCTCTATTATTAAATATCAGGAAAAAAGCTCAAAGCTTTTTATCGTATTAAGCAAACATATCTGAAAAAATGTTAATTTTTTTATTTACATTTAAATCAAGTATAGAAACGATTTCTCATATAATATTCGAGATTATGAAATAAAAAATTTTCAATAGATAATACGTCATTTAAATTCATGCATGAACATTTTGTCAGACATTTTCAACAAAAATATATTCACTTTTAATGCGATTAAAAACGATGATGGAACAGAATTTTGTGCCAGATCGCTAAATGTATTTTAATTTTATATAATATATTTTTAAATATTAATTCTTCAGTATTATCAATTATTTTCTTTTAATTAAAAATGGAAAATATTTTCCAATCGCATATTATTTTTTCTTCATTTTTACATTTTCGTATGTTTTAAACCCAGTACGATATAAATTGTCTCTGGTTCCATTATAAAATCACTTATTGTGAAAATGTATTAAACTTTCTTCTTTATTATGTATGAATAATATCAATTAAAAATTATTTATTAAAGTACATAAAGTGAGCTAAAGCGTTAATGCCATTAAATAATATATATCATAATTATACATCATTAATGTAGTAGAATTTGTGAGTCCTGTATTTCCGACTTTTTTTATCACATTAAAGTTTAAACACCGGATTTAAGGAAAAGACAGAAAATTTCACACATTGATCCATAAAATTTAATCATAATCGTTATCCATATCAAATTAAATTTTATCAGTTACTTTTATTTCCAGCAACATAAATATAATTTCTTTTCAAGACAAAAAATGCCATCACCTAAATTTATCAATTTGTGTTTGCCAAAATTTCATCCTCCAACGTTATTTCTCAACAACTTCATATTTATGGTCAAATTTTTCACCGTACGTCGACAAAAACTTAAAAGTAATGCCCCGCAGGATAAAGCTCTAGATCACACGAAACCACGTTGTTTTCTCATCGTGCAGGGTAAAGAATCGTGATTATTTTCTTGAAATCTAGACGACTTATTTTCGTAATGTTGCGACTTTGTGTGCTCACTTTAACTTCGATGAACAGTTAGGGATATCGCACGATTCAACTCTCAAACATAGAACAAAGTAGTGCCATTAATGTAGCCATTTCACAGGAAAAGATTAATTGTATGCGGTCAACTGAAAGTTTCGAAACTCGGCGTATTAGTTATGGAATATTCATCGATAAGCGCTAACAGTTGAGATTTTCTTCTCTCTACCTCGCCTCCTATCAAAAACTCCCATCGTTCTTCAATTGAACAACACTCGAGGGTAAAAGTTATTGTATTACGCATACCTCACTTGACAGAATCGTTCGGTAATCTCGATTTTGGGATTACACATATTATTTATTAGCTTAGATAGCATCAATGCTCGGCACTCTTAGTAATTAAGAAAGTTTCGACAGTCTGCGCTTTGTCCATTAACAAATACCAAAATTGAAGCAAATGTATTTTTAATGCGATATAAATGGGCTACATGAAACTGTAATTTCTGCATCAGACAATGGCTTTTTAATTGTTCAATTAATTTCAATCGACGGAATAAAGCAATGAAGGAATTTATAGTTTTATGTTAATTAAAAATGGGATTTAACAAATAAAACGTTTATCTCTTTGACTTTGACAATTGTCTTAATATAAAATAGAGGTAAAAATAAACGAATAATGGAGAGATAAGATTTTTATATAAAAGGCAATTTATTCAACTGTCGTCAATATTTGAAAGTGCGGTTGCGAAGTAAATTTCTAAGACCTCGTGAAATCCATTCCCATGAAAAATGAATCCAATCGATAAAATCGTGCTGCAATATTTGCGCAGAAACTATACTGGAAATTTTAGCTGCCATAATTTGACTGTCCCTTCGCATAAAAAATGCAACATGCAATACCGAAAATGATAGTAAACTAGTTTATTGGTCTTAGAGATTTGTTTTCGTTCTGATTTTATATTTTAGATGATTTTAAAGCATTTTCAATAGTTTGTATATTTTTTATGCAGCACAAAATATTGAAATGCAAAAAAAGAACAAGAGAATTTGTTTTTTGTTTTTGAATATTTGCATAGTTTTAACTGCTTTCTGGTATTTTAAGGAAGAGTAATTTTGCAACAAAAAATAACGAAACTTAAATTAACTGAAAGTTAAAAAAAAAGACTTAATTGTGCAGTCGGGTGAGAATTTATACGCACGACGCTTGTCCTTTGCCATGTATTTATTAATAAGTTGGATGATAAGCGAAACCAGAGACAACTTTAGATATTAAATTTGCGAAACTCATATCTCGCGAGACATTTACTTATTCTTTTTCTTAGATGTACAAAATGTAATTATTTTTACAGTACATTAGCCAAATTTAAAACGAACATATAGTGTAAATTATTTTGTTCAGTAATAATAATAAATACTTCATACAAATATATTATAAAATATATTACATATTTTTATTTTATACAAAATTACTATGCAAATATTATGATATTTGAAATATGAATATATAATTCATATATACATTTATTGAAAATATCTAAGCTAACTTTGTAATTATTCGCACGATTTAATATCGTAAATTACAGGTTTATCAAGTCGTATAACGGGATTTGATGAAATCTCATAACCTAACTAAATGAGGTATAATCGTGAAGTAATATTCAATGACAGTGTTAATATTAAATATGAAATACTAGGATCTAAAATAGGTCAACCGTGCTACTATATTACTTTCGTGCTATGACCAACGCAAGGTTACATTTTGTGGTTTTACGGCTGGTTAATAATAAATCAAACAGCTCATTACCGATTTATTACTTTGTTTATCACATTCGATAATATACAGTAGCCAAATTGAATTTAATCTCATAATAACACAAAAATAGTTTACCTTTGTAAATGCTTCAATACAATACCATATTCTGCCATCGTAATAAATTGTCAAATATGCGAGAAATAAAATCGAACGGTACCAATTAACCTGCAGATGATTAAAAGCAAATTTAATTTCACAATATTTTAAATCTCGTGAAAAAAACTTTATTTCAAAAAAAAGAATGTTTAATCATACAAAATATGCACACATTTTTTTGCTTTGAAGAAATTACATTTTTAATATAATTTTTTCATACATTTTTATATCATAATTTTTGTCATCCTCTTTTTCGCGCGTCTCAATCCTGTTTCTTTCAACTTCAAAAGATAATCTTTTTCTAAAAGACAAGTTTCAGTGTCAAGTAATCGTCCAGTAGTTGGTTCGATTTATCCGGCAAGCTGAATGTATTCGTCGGATTATGAGAAAAGTTCGGACCTACTCAATGGTGCGATACAAAATGCCGGCACTGGAACAGAACAAATCCTTCGTGTTGAAATATACACATAGGCGAAAAAGCGCGAATGATGTATATAGTGTTCTTGACTTTCATCGTCGGGACTTGTAACTTGCAACTTTCGCCGGTCCGTTTATTTCTTTAATGGATATATGTGGTGTGCACTGAACGTCCGAATATATATAGATACGCCGCACAAGCAAAGAGAGCAGTTTCATTTTCATCAGCACGTTTGTGCAACTGCAACCAAAGTCAACGCTTGAAAATGCGACGGCAAAGAAAAAATGCCAGCGAAAAGCGGCGTCTTTATGCTGCAGTTAATTTACGACGATTACAAAAATTTTGCGCGTTCTACAATTTTCCACCCTTTTTTTTTGAGGAAAACATTTTAACTATGCGTGGAAAAACATTTGTACCAATCTAAATTATGTTTTCGTCAAAAAGATTGTTCAAACATACTACAAAATAAATTTAACTTTGTTAACATGATTCTTTCGAATGTATTTATTTAAGGATAAATAGTTTTTTGTTTCAACTGTTAGTTTTTCTGTGAAATTGATATTACTTTATCATTGACCATGTAGAATTTAGTTGTTCGTTTAATATTCTTGTTTGCAGTTGTAGATAAAGCTTGTTCAACTATTTAAATTAGAAAGATATGCGGTCTTGAAATAGCGTCATAGTCTCTGGATGCCTATACGTTCTCGAATCCTCGTAGAACAATCGGTTCGGAAATTGAAGAGCTTAGTTGAGGGTGTTAACATCAATTCTCTGAAAAGGTCAAACAGGAATTAACTTTGAAGGGAGTCTTTATTAATGACAACAAAAATAATCATTGATTGATGTCAAAAGTTAAAGTAAATGCAACCCGTAATTCGGCGTAATTTCATAAAATGTGAAAAATAGACCAATTTTTTGGTAGAAATTAATTTTGAATAAATTCATAGTTTTATGAATCACAGTTTAGTTTATATCCAATTCAAATATTTGGAAGTTCATGTAATATTCAACTAAATTCTAAAAATATGTATACTAATAAAAATGCTCTCCGATATACATGATTTATGTTAGCATAGAAACGTGACATAAAATACAAGAAATCTTGAAGAATGTGTTTTTACTTTGTCGTACTTATAAATCATACAAAACCATATTAATACGTAATAATGTGAAAAGGAATGCAAGAGACTTAATATTGATCTGTCCAAATATTTTATATGATATGTAAATTTGTTAAGTGTAAACAAGAATAACATGTAATAATAAAAAAATCTGTTTAAACATTTCTAATAATGTCACATTTTATTCTAAAGTAAATTTTCTACATAAAAATACTAAATAAATATGTATATAAATATTTAAAATGTTTAAATAATATGTTTTACGTATTTTTGAGAATAAAATACCCTGCTTTATATTTCTTATGTGTAAAAGAATTCTTTCAACATTTTGAAATGTGGGTGTATCAAAAGTGTATTAAATACACAAAGTACTTACAAAGAATGTTAAACATTTACAACATCGTTACATAAATTGAGTTACAAAGGTTAAGCTAATATTTTCTTAAAACTTGTCTAAGATAAACCGTCAAATTCTTGAACTTAAAGACGAACACTGCCATTACATTTTCTTACACTATTTTAAATATTTCATGAAATATTCAATAAAAGTTTTGATACCAGTATTTTACTTTTTTTCAAACTTAAACTTATGCAAAACTGAATATTCCACCTATTCTGCTAATTAAAATAATAGTATGTTTTATTAGGTATAATAAATATTCATAATTAAATATTCACTTTACAACCTCTGATTAAAAAAAAATAAAAGAAAGTTTTTCTTCTGAAAATTAGATTACATTAATGTATTATACTAAATACACAAAATACTTACGACAAACATGAGTACAATTTTTATCAAACATTCCTACAAGTAGACGTTCAGTTAATCACAAAATATTTTATGACATAAAGTCACGAAAACAAATTCAGCAAAAAAAAATTATGTTCTAAATTAAACCTAATCATAAAATAAAATCAAGTAACGAGTTGTATTATTTCATATTCCATCTGATAAATTATTAACTGCTAAAGTCGTAGTATAATTTGACAATTTTTACGATGTTTTTGAAGTACATATACTTGATATCCACATACCTTTATATACAGTATAGCTTAATTTTCCAGATGTCAGTTGCAATATATGACAACTAACATCTGCAGTAATCTGCCATCTCTTCAATTCAATTTAAATGCCGTAATGCAAGTTAAAAAATGCAATGATCATCAAAGAGCCATTTCCTCTACAAAATAGTTAAACTAAATATACGGCAGAATAATTAGAAATGACAGTGTAATTGCAAGAGACCGTAGTAGTGTAGCGTCATAATGAAGTTAATAACAGCTCTACGCTTTTTCTCTTTGAAATTTACGAATTGGGCGTCGCGTCTGATACTCGAAATTACGTATTCGTAAAGCGTTCAAGCTTTTGTAAACAAAAATAACACGTTAGACAAGTTTTTTTCTATACGTTTGTCAGGAATTAAAATATCACCACAATATTCAACATTATTTTTCACATTTTTGCAAAATGTCTCTCCTAATAGCCTTAAGACGTATGTTTTCTGTATTAAATTTATTACACGTTTAATTCTTCGTCAAAGGAAATTTAATTAAATTGCAATGAAAGTGCAACATTGTATATTTTCGACAAACAATGCAAATAACTTTGTTAACATTTTCCGCAAGTTTTGTGTTAATGAAAATAACAGGCCGGCGAAAAATTTTAGCCATGTTTAGCGTGCAAGATAAATGTGTGAATTGCGTGACTAAAATGATGTATGTGTTGCAAAAGAGGAAATACCGTCTTGTGGTGAAAATAATAAAGAGCATGTGTATTGATTGTTGTTGAGGGATATTGACATACCTCAGGCGAGATTCACTGAGATGCATTACATTCTCTGTCCAGAGCAAAACTGTGGACAATGTATATATCCGTATATAACATTATATGATTGTAAGTGTATTGATCAAATTCATACAAGAAACATTTGTTATTTTTCTTTGATAAAGAAAAATATAAGAAATTACGTAATTTATCTTTTAATCAAATTTTTTATTACAAATTAGATGAATCGCCGGCTTGGCCCAGACGAAAATGTTAGAGAGTTATTTCTTATGATATATTTACTTCCTTATGACATCCATATGACATCCCGATTTTAGAAAAAAAATGCTTTTTTACAATTTTTGTAATAAACACAAAATATGTATCCTATGACACATGACCGACAAACAAACATAGATTGAAATTTATATATTGCATCCATTGTAATGTTAATAATATTTATCATGAATAAAATTATACATTATCAAATAATAGGCCAAAATATTACATTATAACTTTAAAGGGATCTCGAAAATTTAATGTGTTTCAATTATCTTTTAACAGACAGTTAATGCTTAAAAATGATGCTTCGAAAAGAAGTTTTGGTGAATGACAGCCTGCAAGGTATAAAGCGACTACACGTCAATCTATCTAAAATTAACGATACATCAAAAACTTTCCAATATAATACTTCGTCCAAAAATGGGAATTAAAAAGAAAAAAAGAAGTGGCACATAAATAGTCTAATTACTGACGGAGTTTGAACTTCCGTAAGTTTCACAAATTATGCAACGTCCCTGTTCAATCTATAGGAATTATAGTCCAGTACGTCATATCCATAATAAACGTATCAAAGTGCGCAAAAGTTGAAATGAATTCGTTTGGCGGTGCAACCCTTATTGAGTAACACGCGAGCCATTCTCACGCTAATTATGTTTAAACTCCGAAAAGAGTCGTTAACTTACTTTCCGCCGGTGATCGCAACTGCGAACGTTAATTAAGACGTTTATCGATTCAAAATTATATGTGGAATAGATTAGCGAATCACAAATTTGCAAGTCGTTCATTTAGAAAGAACCCGGATCTTCATTGATCATCGTCCAGCGTGAAAACACAGAAATGCTTATCGTTTGTAACTGAGTTCCGGCCAATTAAAACGATTAGAATTATAAAAGAATAAATCGCCAAGCTTTGAAAAGACAACCAAAAAAGCAAAATTTCAATTACGATTGTTACAAAAATTAAAAAAAAATCATGTAGGCTTATTATTTACACAAAATTAAATTAAAATTACATAAAATATGAAACTTTGATAACAATTTCAATGATAAGTTGAAAGAAAGAAAAACATAGTTGATTATTTTTTGCTATTACAGTGAAACGTGCAAAGCAAATAATGAAGTGTACCTTTAAAAAGTTTTGTTAATAAGTCCAATGTCCGACCGACGGAGTTGAGATGAGAACATTTCAGAATATTTTTAATCTAAGTTATGTTTTTTTTCTCTATACCTAAGTACATAAGAATGGATGCAGTTTTATGTAATAGACGAAAAGGATGTAGTCATATAAGTGTATTAGATATTTTACATCATAATTCTCTTATAAAAAAAATATATTTTCATGGAATTTTTTTTATTCGACTATATGATAATCCTAATTTCGCAGTTAAAATAAAATCGGACTTTTTGTCAGAAATAAGGACATTCATAATTAAAATGTAAATTCTGTTTCTCATTGTAACACAAATTTATCTTCAAATCAGAATGTAACAGTCTGAAACATTAGTCAAGTTTTTATTCACGATATCATGAAAATACAAAAGAAAGTAGTTTAAATCATAACGATCATGAATAAATGCTTGTAATTAGTGCAATTTAGTTCTACTGGTATACCAAGCAGCATTTGTTACTAAGTTATTTCGAAAATGTATAGTATTAAATCTACGATTAAGTCATGAGAGTAACATACCATTTTAATGAAAGTGTTGTTGGCCGCTCGCATTATTCAAATAAAAATGACACCGTTGTGTAAACAATCTATGCAAAATTACAGTAAGCATTTACAGAACATACGATAGCAATAAATAACCTCGATATGCAATAATAAATGTTCACTCCGTAAGTAACATTAGTGTGATTCAAATGATATTACGAAAAATATACGACTTTGATGATATATTATGTAAGATTATATACTCACGTTGCTTAGCTGAAAATTAAATTCACATTTCGGCAAATCAATAACAGAGAATAATGTTAATCAAATGATTATTTTTCGATTTGCTTAAAAAAGCAAAAATAAATAAATGAGAGAAAAACTAGTTCACGGACGAAAAATATATATTTAAGAGTGATTTTTTGCTTTCGCTTTTGATATATAAAAAAATAAATTATATACAGAAATAAAGTTTAAATATATATTTAATATATATTTTTTTCATTATTTTGTTAGATATATTAGATATTTTTGAAATATATATATAAAATTTTTGTCAAAAATTTTGCCGAAAATATATTTTTAACGTAAAAAATAAATTTTTATATATATTTTTGAAATGTATTTTTGTCCATAAGGAGGAAAACCTCTGAAATAATGCAAACCGCGCGTTAAACATAGCAATTACCTCTCATCTTTGTACGAAGAATTTTGTCGAACATAATCTAATAAATATCCATGCCTCATAGGCATGTGATAGTTATCAAAAACAATAAAGACAAAAGCTGCGAGTGCGAAATTCCAGAGACTTTGCTCGAGGCACTTTGCTTAACGCAATTGCGCTACGTCGGGCAACAGGCGCGAGATTAATTATTCTCGCCTACATTACCGGCTTTCTGCATATATGCATATGCAGATCTGCATGTGTATCTTTATAGTCGTGCGTCTATGCACACGATATCGCCAAGTCATGTGATAACCAAGCTTGGAAAGCTTGATTTGGGAAAATTCGATGTCACAGAATTTCCCCAAGCTACTTTAAACTCACACAATGTCTATATGTTATTTTAAACTTTTTAAGATGACAAGGAATATTCAGATGTTTTAGCATTTTATGAGCACGCAAATTTGTCGCAAGCAAAAAGATTTAATATTAAGTCATTTATAAAACTAAATTAATTAATGCATTTCAAAATGTATTATCGTTAATGTATTACTTAAGAAGATTAAATTAAAATACAATTAATAATGTTATTTTTATTATGAAAAAGGATTATTAATCGTTTATATTTACGGGAATATCAATGGATAGTAAGAATACTCTTATATGAATTTATTAAAAAAAGTTATGAATGATAAAATTAAAATGAATTGTATGCAATGTACGAAAAAGTCTAATTCCTTCCTATCTGAAAGCTACACACAAACACACACACGACATTTTGAATCTTAATAGCACCATTTGTATTCATAACGAGTGATTGCATTTTTCATAAAGAAACGAGATTCCTCATGGATACGCGGACTTGTCATGAAAAGTGACGTGATGGGAAACGAAGCGGTAACTGACGTTAATATTTGCTCGAGGAACATCGCAAAATGACTGCTATCAATGTTTATTTTTAATGATCGTAGTTTTATTTTATTGGTCAACATATAAACTATAACAATTTACAACATCAGTGAATTGTTAATATCAACTTTAAATGTTGTCATTGTCGGATAAAATATTATCTACGCAAGTGTCTGGGTGAATTATTTATTGCAATAAACTTTTGATTGTTCAGCTCTACTAAATTGCACATTTTGTCAACTAAATTTATTGACATACAGTGATATATTTATGTGCATTTATTAACAAATGTGATAAGTAACTCGAAGTGATTTTCGGCAAAGTCGCATGTACGAGATGAATTAGAATAACATTCATGTGAGGAAACTGAATTATCTCAAATATTTATTGCAAATTATATGCTCACTTTGTTATGAGATAGTCATAATATCTCGTGATTTGAGGTAATATCGGTATTTCATTCTAAATCTAGATTAGTCGACATAATTAGCCTCCACAAATAAGTTTTCTCTGAAAAAAGCAATAACGGAAACATATATATATAATATACAATTCATGAAATATGATAAAATGATAAAATATTTTTTTCACAATCATGAACAGTATTTCAATTTTATTATACTCGTTTATTGTCAGACTATTGATTTAATTTTATTATACTTTTCTAAACCAAAACAGAATAGACTCAATTTGCTTTATCGTAAGAGTTAATGGAACAATATGAGTAAGCTTCCGATAATACACAACGATAATACACCATCCATTTGCATAACTTGCTCAAATTTTAATCCAACTGTACTGTACTCAAAATTCTCGTTTCCTCCACACATACACGAAACTTTTAATTTAATTTGCTCACAAACTACTACTCAATCTATTAAAAGATAGCTTAAAACAAATACCCTCAATGTTCAAATTCTCCATCATTACATTTTATAATAGTATTTGCAACTTTTCTATCCAATCTCTATCTTTATCTTTCTCCCTTTTCATTTGATCGTTAGTTTTTTGGAATTGAGAATGCAAAAAATGTTACAAGTTTGTGCATTAATTGTGAGAGTAGCAGCTTGGATTTTAAAATATTTTTTAACATTTGAGGACAATTGAAGTGTTTTTATTGAAGGACAAAGTACGAAGTTTGAGCGAAATAATTGATCCTAACAAGCATCGATAGACGGTCGATTGATTAGAAAGCTATTGATTCGTACCTCCTTTTCTTTGCTCATGGTCTCTATCTGGCTGATTGCCCGCAAGCTTGCATCAACGTCAATGCACTCTGCTTGCCCTTTAGTTCCTGTCCGCAGTGACAAAACGTACCGGCAAATTATTTCACCAATAAATTCTTCCCTGCCGTAAATTACAACTTCTGAATATACGAACCTATCAAACGATATTATAGTTATATCTACTATTAATTCTAATATTTGAAATAACATTTTTTTTATTTAGCTTTAACGTTAAATGTAACTTGTAAGAGAATTCTTTCATGTTAAGTAAAAAATATACTTAAATGAATGAAAATATTCTATTAAAAAATCTTAAATCTAAAAGACTAAGTTAGTATTAGTTTTGCAATTAAAAGATCAATGATGAAATTAACTAAAACCAATGCAATTACTCAAATTGTTCATGTATAAAAACAAATTGATAATTAAAGCCAATTATTCAAATCGTTTGCGAGTTTCTTTGAATTGTAAATTGCATTAGCATCGAAGACAAGAGTCGCTGGATATAAAAATACAAGCGTCAAAGTTTTCCGTCAGATTGCCAATTTCGATCGATTATATCGTTAATTGCCGAATAAAAAGAACAAATACATGTTTGTTTCCTATGCAATTAGAACAGTGGAGAAATTCAGAATCAAAATACGCAAAAAAAACTTCTTTTGTAAAATTGTGCTTAACCTAATGATTTATATGGTATGTGAAAAATACATAATCCAAATGCGAATTATTTCGTTTTTACGATTTCTCTACGTTAATAATGCGTACAATTGAACTTTTTCACATAAGCCTTTTCTACAAATGTTGAGATGTAAATTCATACTTGAATCATAATACGGAATTCTTCGACGATTATTCGATCGTTTTAATTGAATTTGCATGTGTTTCAATTGAATCACATATGAATTTGGTATTATTTTTTATAACATGCAATAAGGACGTATATGCAATTTCTATTTAATTAAGTCAATTGAAATGAAACTTGAATTTTTATTACAAAAGAATACCATGTTAGTATGATTAAATTGATAAAAGTGAATTGCAGTCGTAGCTTTTAGATTTTATGTTCTCAGGATGGCAAGTCTTAATAGCCAATTACAAAGCGCTATTGCTTCTTAATAGCCAATCACAATGCTCAAAAGTCCTACAATTTGCATTTCACTGTCTCTTATGATAATCGTAATGTATATCGTTCAAAAACATATTTCTTCCAAATTTTATACAAAATAATATAATTTTGTACTTTAATTTTCTTACTATTTACTTTATGTGCATTTATATAAATTATTTATATAAATATAATAATATATAATATATTATTTAAACATTATATTTATACTATATTATACTCTCAAATATACATTAGTTCAATTTATTTATTCTGTAATATTACAATATTTTAGTTAACAAATGATAAATACTTTTCATTGTTATTTTATTTATATATTATTAAAAATTCTATTTATACTGAAATATCCGTCTTTGTATACTTTATGTATTGCAGTATTAGAGAAATTTTGACTTGTAATTTAAATTCATGTGTTTGATTAAAGTAACTTCATATACTAAATTACTCATGCCACCCTTGGGGTTACTTAGGTCACTGCATCGAAAGATGAATTTGCTTTTTTGTTCATTTTTTGCAAATTCATTTTAAAAAACCAACTTCTACCTGTAAAATATAAAAATTAATAAGTATAAAACATTAAATAAGTATTTCTTTTTTTAATATTTGCAAATAGTATTTGAACATAATTAACTTAATAATTTAAACGTAAAACGTATTTTTATGTTAACTTATGTATCGGAATAAACAAAATACAGTAGTAGTCGGTAAAAAGGCAAGTAAAAAAGCTGTACTCGTCCAATTGCACGTCTACTATCACTACTAGTGATCTGTCAGACATTTCGTTTGGCTGACCGAAGCTATCTCTCTCCACTTTCGCAGGAAGTACGTCTTAAGTCGGCTGCTCACGTTTTTCGAATCTCTTTGGCGACAATTTCAGTCTAACGATAAGGCGCTTATACGATGGATGACTGACTTCAATATGAAGACTATCTTTGATTTATTTACGATCAGTCGCTTCATAAATAATACCATAATATATCATATTTTTAGCACTGAATTTAAACGAGAATTGTGATTTTCATGAATATATTTATTTAATTTAAATGTTCAGTTTATTTATTTGTTTAATTTTGTACAAGTAAATATAAACTGTCAACTCATTTTTAATAAACATATTTGTAATGCGAAATATTATAATTAATTATAATTAAGTTAAATGATTAAATTAATTTTGCAGAATTCGATGGAAAAGTAGATAAAATCAGAAAATTATTGTAAAATATTTGGTTTAGTTACTTGGACCATATAAACTAGAAACTTTGGCAACTAAAATAACTATAGCAAAGTTTCCTTTTTGTTTACTCCATACAAACTCATAATGCTAACTCGACATAATACAAGTCAAATGAATCTTGTTGATTTCGTGTTGCATAGTAGTTGCCTTAATGTTGCACGGTCACGGACTTTGTATTAAAAAAAGTTATCGTCAAAATCTTGGACCATTTGTACCAATTATTTCGTTAAAATACAACAACTTACTTAAAACTAATAATATTTTTATTGCATTTTTACAATTACATTATTATGAATCAAATTATTATGATATATATTAATCAGTCAAATTAATTATATAATGGAAAATTATAATCTATTATTAAACAAGCAAACATACAAATTGAAGTAAATTTGATAATTAACACTAAATAAACTTTAATTTTATTTACCCAAATAATCAATGATTACAATTTTGTAATTTATGCATAACACACAAATGAATTTAGTTAAATTACACCAACTCAATGCTTTTAAGTAAAAACATTTTTTACTTAATTTTACTTTATTAATTTAACTTTATTTAATTCTAAATTATTGAGTAATAATGAAAAATAAGACTTTATTTTTCGTTCTTAACGTTTATCAACTTGCGTGAATTTTAATAGACCATATTAATTATTAATTTATGATTTTATGATGTCTTTTAACTTATTGACTGAAATGAGTCACTGACCCAGTTGCAAAGTTAAACTTACTATATTATCAAATGCATGGGACTGATTGGTTAATCTTACGCTGAGATCTGAGTTGGGTGTGAACTCGTATCTCCGAAGTCAGACGAGTAATATATACGAGATTTCCATCACGTTGATCATGTGAATTGTGTTGATTTAAATTCACACATAATCTGATTGCATATCGCGATTATCAATGCTTGATTGTACAATTTCAATTACATTTATTTATTATGTGAAATGATATTAATCGAATGTTTTCGTTTGTTTCAGGTGAGTATCCAGATTCCTTTATCACGTCGTTCTAATTTGAGTGGTGAGCTTAACAAAATCACGTTTAAATTGTATTTCTATTTTTTCTTTTTTTTTCGTATTGTCATTTTTCGCATTTATAACGGGACACAAAAGATTATTTTCACATTTTTATTACATAATCTGGAATTGGGATTCGGTGGAGTTTAAAATCCATAAAAGTCCGTAATTCCATAAAACATTACTTTTCTTTTAGAAACGTCAACTTCAATTGAAAATGTAACATCTGTTTCTTGACGTTTGAGGGAATTTTTTATGCGATTTTATATCAAAATGACTTTACACGACGTTCATCTCACAAAAGACAAAATCTTTGGCCGTGAAATCCAACCGATCAAAAGATTACATTCTCCGCTAACCATTCAATTTAATGTCATGACTGATTAAACGTTAGCTCCATTTTGAAACGGCTGATCAATACCGTTATTTTTTATCGTTGATCATTCAGTTGCGATCACAAATGTGTCCGTCATGAAACAATTTTTATTTTCAATATCAAATTCAACGGATATAAAAGTCGAGCTTTTAAAACAGTTTATTATTTGTTGGTAATAATAACAATTGTTTCAATATAACTTTAAATCTGAAAATTAAATTAGAATTATTTGTCATTATTGCGGTTTATTCGTGACATATGAAGTGTTTTATTGAGTACCTTTTTACAATCTAAAATTTTTTTGAAATAATTTATCATGATTATGATTTTTGTATTTCAATATGATGAAAAGCATCATTATGCAAATGATGTTTTCACCTCAATATAAAACGTTGATTTATTTGAGTATACTCAATACAGACAATAATTTATTCAGTCCCCTTTTCAACTCCATTCATCGAAACTTTCACAAGCAGTAAAATTGTCAAACTGTTGACTGTCTGTGTATATTTTTCTTAATCCGATCACTAGATTCGATCGACAATCTCAATATCGGTTCAAGGTGCTGATGCTCGCAGCATTATATCTATTACAGGTTTCCATGAAACTTCTGCTTGAATAAACAGCAAAGTGACTTACGCAGATCGAAACTCTTCGCCTCAATTGTGCATACTTTTGCATCGATCGTAGATCCTTGTCATGTACCGATTAAATTAGATTTCGCATCTTCCTGCACGTCATGGAATAAGTAATACGTAACGATAGCGTAGCCACTTCACATCCTTCATGTCGAATTCCCCCTGGTTTATTCGTTACGAAAAACTCCACACACAATTTTACAATTTTCTCGTCACAATCTTGTTTTCTGTCTCTTTTCGCACGCTATAACAAACTTTGTTCTGTCCTTTTTTATTTTGTAACAAAAAATAAATGTGAACACAGACAGAGCTCTTTTGATTTGTTCTTGAAAGAAAGGTTATTCGAGATGTTACATTTTCCTTAGAGAACCAACGACACTCTATATGTAAGTGTCAGAATTGAGTTTTCACTTCGAAAAACCGTCACTTGTCAAGAAATAGTTAGAGATGAGATGAGATCCTATAAATAAAAATTAATTGGAATTTAATTACAGAAGTATTTGAAGAATGTTAACAACATACGGTATATTATAAAAGTGAGAATGACAGAATTGACACGGACTGATTTTCAATTAATATTCGCGTCGTTTCAAAGAGAAGGGAATAACTCTTTTGTGATGATCAATAATCAAATGACAAGATTTTCATAATAATTGATCGTAAGAGTTATATTGGATCGAAGTTTGAAATTTAATTATATTCGTGCAGTGGTACTTGAAACAGAAAATTCGCTCGGGTATTTCATCATAAATTTATTAACCTAAATATTACTTGCGTTAAATTAAATGACGATCATTCGAGCTGCTTGATTTAATGGCAAAATATGGATTCAAATTTTATAATAAAATTAATTTCTGTAAATGTTATTTTATATATATTATATATATCGATATATCTAACAAAGAAAGAGGTATTTTCATTTATCTGTGAGAAAGGTTACATTTCATAATGCACAATGGAAAATTATATGTATATAATTTTGAAATGTTATATGTATAATTTTAAAATGATGAAAAAGGTTCATAGATCGATTGAAATATCTGCATTTATATGTGTAATGCTATTTTATATATATAGCGAATATTAATGGTATCGAGTGTTTTGAAATGTCGAGATAATTAAAATAAAATTATAATATACTTTAATTTAAATGTATTTTGAAGAAATAAACATAAATACAGTAATAACTTTCGTTCTCGTACAGTGTAATTCATCTTAAGTATATAACAAGTACTTTTAAGTACGAAAATATTGATAATAATTGAACAAATATTTGTCTGTGAATTATATGATTAAGTATTTATTTAAACAAATATTATTTAATATAATGAAAAGATCATTATATATTGTTCTTAAAACGTCAATCGATTAATAATAATTATTTGATTTATGCTATTAAATTCTGCTGTTTAATTGTTCATATGAATAAAATTAAGTTATTCATACATTTAGCATTATTGAGCAAAACATCATCATTTATCTTTTCATCAAATTTCAAACTATTTCAAAAATAAGATGGATTTTATTTGCAAATATAAATATAAAAAGTATACTTTAAATTAGGAACACTGTTAGCTCCAAATAGTAATGTTATGTAAGCAAATATTGACAAATATTCACAGTTCTTTTATGAACAAACAAAAATGTGTTAAGAAAACACTCTAAATTTTGAAGAAATCTCAAACTAAATTATCATGTAAATGTACTTAAGATAGAATAAATGTTATTGAAATACCTTAACTAAACTTGATATGCTTCACAATTGTAACACTACTGAAACTGAATTAATTATTTAAATCTAGAATTCTAAGCCTTCAAGAAACATTATACCTTGAATTAATTAGAATATTTACAAAAGGATCATGTTATCTGAAAATGTAGTTTTGCATTCTCCGTAGTCTTGACTGAATATTACTTATTTTATTAACTGTTTAAATTGAATCTAAAAATATAAATATTTTTATTATTATTAATCTTATGCATATATGTATATGGTATCATAATTTTATAAACTAATATCTTATACTAATCTTACTTCCTTCAATTTGACATGTTAGCACTATGTTAAATACAACATTTTATTGATGAAAGTATTCCATGAAAAACTAGTTCTCGTATGCAACAAGTGTTACTTACACAACTAGTTCTATATTAATGTGTAACGTTTACAGAGAATGTCGCTGCATTCTGCAATGTACCACAAAAGAAAGTAATTTTTCTGCGCTTGTAAAAAAATAAAACTAAAGTATGGAGTATTTTTTTGGTTTTCAAAATTTCTATTTATTGAAATCTTGTATTAAAATTAATCATTTTGATTGCCAAACTTTGAATTATGACAAATGAACACATATAAATACTAATTATAAATATGATGTAGTGAAAAATTTGTTTAATATTTAACTGTAACAATTTATTTTATTAAACAAGAAATTATGAACTACATTCTTATCTTTCATAAATAATATATGACATAACTCTGGCACAGTACCATTCCTTGGATTATCTTCACTGAAAACTACTTACAGCACTTCACGACCATTCCAAGAATGACAAATTTTATAATACCATTAATGACATAATATAATTCATACATGACACAAGAATTTGGACCATAGTTTACTGTTATGTATTATACCATTTAATTGAGCCAAAGTTTCATAACAGCCATTGCACTTTATAATTCGTTTCTATGACAGAATCATCGTTTTCTACTCCATTCCAAACTGCATGCTTTTCCTTAATTAATTAATTACTTAATTACTTAATTAATTAATTACTTCATGAATTAATCAAAACCACTGTGAAATATCTGATAATTAGTTCAAAAGTACAAAATAACTTTTCACAAACATTATGAAATAATTAATTCAATAATATTTTAGTTTAAAAGCAAAATGATGATAAATATATTATTCGCAATTTCAACATTTCAACTTGTTCAGTAATCTTCGTAATAAACGTAGGCATTTTTTATGGCTGTCATAAAAACGTGAAATTTCTGAGTGGAATGAAAAATCGAAAAAGGCCGAAGCAAATCGTACATTTTTAAAATGTATTTTTGATATTTATCACTTGCACGGCAGTTTTCAATCTCAAAATTTTTCCAAGAAATATATATGTACACAGATTTTTCTGATATTAGAGAATAAGAATGCAATAAACTTGAGAAAAATATAGAAAGAAACGTAACTCTTCAAAGCACGACTTCAAACATACCAAGATTTTACGAAATAAATGTCATGTCATAAATAATAACTTGCCGGTTTTTCTGCCCAGACTTTTTCCGCATTCTGTATAGGGTCAAGAAAAATAAAAGTAACCAAATAAAAGCACAATTCTCTCGAGGACTCCGAGCGAGTTTAAAATTCATTCACAATCATTCAGTATCTACACTGTGATAGACTCTTACGGCGGAAAATAAATATTTCAAACGGAAACACGTAGTTTCCAAACCACCATAACTCTGTATTTCTGAAAATAAAATATGCAACCGCATCGCAACTTTGAAAGTTGTATTGCCGGGATGTGCGCGAAGCGTATAAATAAAACGTATTACGCATGTGAGTTTTGATTGGGAAACAGGTTTACGGAAACGAATACTACATTTTCAAACATCATTTCCAATTCAAAATCGTTTTCCTTTTTTTTTTTTTGTCCATTTCAAAATGATTGCTCATGCTTTTAACCTTATTATTCTTTATGAAGAATCGTTCAATTTTTTCATTTTATCAACATTTGCAAACTTCATGTAAAATATTGATAAAACTTTGATAAAACTTCTTTTCTTTAACGTTGAAAAAATAATATCAAACTTGCCCTTTAAATTGAAACTCAGTTACAATCAAATAAATACTCCATCTCAAGTTACAATATCTTTTATTATTGCTTTTCATTTGTTGTTATGCCGTAAATCGTTGACCATCATCTTAAGAGGAAAATTCAATAAGAATTGATGAAATTGTTTCAAGCTTAAAAATGTATTGTGTATACTTTACTCAATAGATACCCATACAAATAGGATTGTTCATTTACTTATTTTCCTTTCAAGTGATTTGCGCTTCAAAAATATATGAAATCGTTTATGTTCGTTGAAAATAATGCGAAAGAAAATATGCCTGATTTGGAAAAGGGAAAAGCGCTAATTGATAATGCTCTGCGGCACAGCTGTTAATTGGAAACTCATTTAGTTCGAACCACTCACTACCAATATGATCACGCCACAGTACGGTCGAGACGTGAACCGATAGCTAATTGCTAGCCTTTGTTCGTTTACAGATGGCAATTACATAGCAAGTCGACTTAACGAGAGAGCAGAAACAGGGGCAGTTTTTTTATACTAGTGGTTCCCTCTTGTCTTTCTTTCGTTGTTCTCTTCTTTCTCCGGCTCTGTTAAGGGTTGCATTCTACCGCGGTTGATTGAAACGATACTATTTTCATGCACTAGAATAAACAGTGCCACATTTTCCATTAGAAGTAGTTTTGCAACATACAATTCAATGACGAGTGCGCCATTTTTTGCCTCTATAGTCCGCACTTGTTTGTCACTTTTTTGACGAAACATTTTTTTCGGATACACTGAGCGTAATCACTTATTTGGAATTACTAAATTTTTATAGTCCACGTTATGCTAGTCATGATGACTAAAATTTTAGTAATTGAAATTAAATTTTTATTAGTCATAAATAAATCATAACTTCA